>CAJPEV010000575.1:3071-107892 GCA_905338385.1 Darwinula stevensoni | reverse complement strand
ACTGGAAATTCTCCGGTAGGAACTGTCTGTCGGTTGAAATGGTAAATAGATTAATCGAGGGCCATTCGGCCGATCGATCGATGGGTTCTGTGGAATTCTAATCGGGCCCATACTTTCTTCTCTGAATGCGGTGAGAATAAAATTATAAATAAAATTCCAGTAATTTTGGATCGCGATGGGGCTGTGCTGTCTCGCACAGTCCCATTAAGAGCGCGGAATCGGACGAAAAACGGATTTTGGCTTTGAAAGCGATGGGGACAAGGGTGTTGGACTGCTTCCTTCTCGTTTCAAGGATTTTTTTTGTTGTTGCATTATTCCTTTCGAGTTTCTTTTCGTCCTTTCGACGAGAAATTCCTCTTGACGGCTCACCATAACGTATGCATTATGCACCAGTTCCACCTACGCGGATGGAAGAGAGACGTTTACAACTCGCACAACTTTCGATGGGACCGCCTACACCGAAGCAGATACGATCAAAGCGAACTGAAGCGGAATTTTTCCCACGGAATTTTTTCCTCGGGATTTTTCCCTTGGAATTTTTCCCTGCAAAAGCGTACGGGTGTCATCTGCGTAGGATCGAAAGGATCCCCCGCCTACCCTCGTGGAACATCCCGACGTCGCACGACTCGAAAGAAGATTAATCCGATTGGAGCCTTCGATCGGCGCCTTCGAGCATCCTCGCGACTGCAGACGAGACCGAAAGCAGGGAAGAAGTCTCCATCTCCGACCTCCCTCCCTTCCTTTTATACTGGATGCCGCGGGGGCGAGCAGACGACAGCGGACGGCGGCGGACGGCAGAGTCCGACGACGGTTCGGGGTTTCCAGGATTCTCCGCACGTAATGCGGCCGGGCAGGGCGGAGCTCGGTTCGTACCTGGAAAGGGCTCAAAGGTTTTTTTCGTCTCTCGAGGCTCCCACTTACCTCTTGAATTATTCGGGGAGCATTACCTTTGTTCTTGCTTTTCTCTTCCTGAAAAAAAAAATCCTCCTTCTTTTTTTAAGTGAGCAAGCAGGAAGGACGTTAGAAGCCATAATTTCGTTCGAATCCGGTCACAAAAGGGTCAATATTGGCTTTTTTGGGGGCAAAACAATGCAGTAGAATTGGAAGAAAATGGGGTGAAATTTGAAGGTCCATTGAATTCCTATTATTGTTGGCTAATTTTAAAATCCAGATAAAATCGTTGTCAATTAATCGGTCGATCATTGATTGGAGTTGGCAGTTCGTGAACACGCGAACAAGTAAGTCGGAAATAAAAACCTCTCGCGATCATCGCACACCCTATAATCGTTACAGCTTAGCAGCTCGCATAATCTCTGTCACTTCGTTATTTGCACTCTTACGAGGGGAGCGCTAACTCCAGTTTTCCTCTCTTTTTGCTCATTTTCCTCGTCCCCTTTTTTTTCTTACCCTGGAAGAGCAAACAAGGAAATATTGGAGTGATTTTCCTCCCTTTTCTCTCTTCCCAGACTAAAATGGGAAAGGAACTGGAATGAGCGCTAGTTTTTAAGAGAATACGGTAAAATGATACCCGTTTTCTCTTCTTTCCTCGTATTCCAGAGCCATTCGCACTGAGTCTCTAGTTTCCACGCAAACTCAGGAATACTGCGGGAACTCCGGCACCCCACGACGCCTTTTTTCACCTTGTCTCGGTTCCGCTGCCTGTGACTACAGAGTAAGGTCATAGGTCGTAGGTCATAGGTCGTAGGTCATAGGTCGTAGGTCATAGGTCGTAGGTCATAGGTCGTAGGTCATAGGTCGTAGGTCATAGGTCGTAGGTCATAGGTCATAGGTCGTAGGTCGTAGGTCGTAGGTCAGAGGGTTGTCTTGTAGCATAGTTCGTCGTTGGAAAAAATTCATTCCCTAACGGTTCCGACGAGTGCCAAGTTCTCACTCTCGCGAAAAAGACGAGAAGAAAATTTGGTTAATTCGATCAGTTGGGAAACGTTGTTTTAAGTTGATGGTTCATTGCCCTTGAAGTAGTTCGCACTTGGAATTCGTCCCGGGCCCTCGTTTTCCCCCCATGAGACATATCGATCCGATGTCGGCTGACGAGATTGCGCCTAAATTAGCCAAATATTCAAGTCAATATTGGACGATACTTCATAAGATGTAAGCCTAATATTGGTGCCGAAAATGATCAATACTGTTTGACATAAGTCCAAAATTTCAGGAAATATTGCGACAGCTCTAAAGCAAACGCCTCGATATCGACGAAAATTATGTTTGCATAACCGGAGAGTAAAAAAAAAAATATGAAATTGAATCAGCAGCTGCAACGAACACCTGAATACCGGCCGAGCAACACGATAAACGTCCGCCCACATCTCCACGGCAAAAAAGGAAGAAAAACGAGAGTGGCAGATGACGTCATCGGTATCCTCCAATAGCAAAGCATTACTCATCCCATCGCCTCTCTCCTCCCCTGTCATTAGACTCCACTCCAGTGCATTCCTCTGTTTTCTCCTGCTTTCTCCATCGATTGCTCCGGGATGGGGGGGATAAAGGTGAAACCGTGTTTCGCAGCAACTCTTTGTGCATTGTAACGTGTAAACATCGCAAATATGAATCTCAAAGGAATAGGCGTACCGTGGATGGAAAAAGTGTGGGCGAGGGGGGGAGAGCCCGGAGAACTCTCGGAAACTGTTATGCATTTCGGCGTTTCATAGGTCTTTTTTTTCTTATTTTCTTGAAAAGTGGGGGGCACGTGCCCTCCTGGCCCCTTTCATGCTACACCACTGACACAAAGGAGAATATATATTCCTTATGTTCCCGCAATAGATTGAATAAAATTCATAATTTGTCAGCCAGACAAGTCCGAGCAAAGATTCCATTAATCATTGATGGGGTGGGGGAGTTAAATGCAGCTTCTGAATCGTCTTCCAAATCTGCTAAAAACCGAACGGAATTGAAAACGGGACGTCGAGTTCCTTACACGCGATTGAAAACACGTATTCTTCAATGCGTCGAGTTTGACATACAGGGATGGCAAAAAGAAAAATACCAATGACTTTTCACTTGTATATCTCTGCTCTGGATGGAGCCACTTTCACTAAATGTGCACGCTGCATAGATGGAATTGTGAAATTTGTATCTAAATTGATTTCACCAAAGTTAGACAAAGAGCAATCCCAAAAAAATCGGAAATTGAAAATGCATTGGGGACTCCAATCCTTTCCGAGTGCATGAGCATGTAAGGGAAGGGAAAACATGAATACATTTTGAGGAAACCCACTGTTTTTTTTTGCATATTGATTCATCTGCCATTGATTGGAAAAAGGCTTATCTCTCTCTGCAAGCAAAGAGCAATGCAAAAAAAAAGAATTTCAACAAGAGAAACCGATGCAGCCCTGATGATCCGCTCGGGCGTGTCCTCCAGTCCATTAGCATCAGCTCTCGTCCGCTTTCATTTTCCAACTTCTTTTTAGTAGCTCGCAGCCTTGACTAGGAGCAATGAATCTGGAAAAAAAAGTTTGAAGATATTTTGGGAACTTATCCATCTATGCACATGCGTGAAAATAATTCCAACAGGAGAAGAGATTTGATTTTTTTTTGCATACCCTGTAAAATTGTTTGGGATCTACTATGATACAATTCCCGATAAGCGTCAAGGACTCAAGAACGCTCCTAAATCGAGTTGGCTGATGTCGGACCATCACATTTTCTCATGATCGGTTCGATATTGAACCGATATAGGTTTCGTAATGTTAAGGATACAATACTTCGCCAATATGAATTATATTTGCCAATATATAGCCACTCTAAAATTTTGATCCGATGTTGAGACAATATCTGATGCTGCACGCCCCCGCCCCCATACATACTCTTTTCGATGCCACAAACTCCAGTTGCACTCCGCCTAATAATAACTTCGTCCCTTTTCTTCTTCGAAAAGCTGCAGAAGTGGAACTGTCGACAGCAAGGTAAGGGAGCTTTCATACGTGGTTGCTGGGGAGCAAATATTTTTATCTGTGGTTTCGTTTATTCAGTCTTGTCAACGTTGAGGACGTGGAACAACACCACCTGGAACAACCTAACCAGAAGAAACACAAAAAAGTACTTTTACGACTTTGAATTTACCAAAAATGCTTCCCGCCCAATCGACGAGGTAGAAGCAGACTACTCTGCGTAGGCGGGGCTAAGGGGACGAAGCGATCTTAGTAATGGCGGCGTCCTCCTCTTCGACAAGGAGGAAGGGGTGATGTGACTGCAGTCAAGTAGAATCATCCTTCACTGAATTAACTTCGGAAGTTACCGAGCTGAAACCAAGTAGTATCCTAGAGCGACAAGTGATTTGAAGCTTCCAACAAACATTGAAATATGCTTGTGGTGTGGAGGAAAAGTCCTGCATTTGTCCACTCGAAAGGTTAGCAGTTTTCAATTTTGCTATTGTTGTCGATGACATGATGGGAGCCCATGTTTTATTTGTTTGCGATTTCATGTCACACTGATGGTGGTGTTTTATCTTGAACCTTAGCGACCGCTGCTTTATCCTTGAATCTACAACGGAACATCTCTGATTCTACTGGAGATGTCAGCGTCAAACCTCTCCCCAAGCCTAGTCTCAGTGCCCTAAGGAAAGGAACCGGAGGTGTTTGGATTTATTTTTCAACGTAAACATGAAGGTCTCATTGAAGGTGCCTAATTCTGTCAATTTTCTTTCAAAGGTCGGTCAAGCTTCAATGGAATCGTATGCACAGTATTTGGGGCCTCCGGTTTCATTGGACGTTACCTCTGCAACAAACTGGGGAAGATAGGCACTCAGATCATATTACCTTACAGAGGGGATGATTCAGATATCCTCCCACTCAGAATGGTGGGAGATTTGGGGCAGGTCCTCTTTCAGCCATTCAGCCTCAAAGATGAAGAATCCATCATGAAGGTAGGGAACTGTATAAGTTGACTTGGGTTCAGCATTTTTTGCTGAGTAAAATTTATGTCCCACATCCTGAGATGGGAGTTCCAAGTACTCAGAGGTCTTCTCAAGCATGCCAGGGCTTGTACAAGGAAATAAATGCAGGACTTGGTTGGCTTTGAATCAGGGAACCAAGGGAGCCAAACTTGTTACCAACTGAGCCACTCACCTGTCTTGCCTTTGTGAATCTTTGCCATATCTGGCCCTTGCAAGATCTTTGGATATAATTTGTTTTGGTTTGTTTCTAGGGCATTCATATCTGAGAAAGAGTGCACCAAATTTTTTAAATGATGGATTGCAAAATGTTATTGAAATAATCAGGTCAGACAGTGGATGTGAATAGTCTAATACTGGATCATTCATTTCCAGGCAATGAGATACTCGAATGTCGTTGTGAACCTAATTGGACGTGACTGGGAAACCATCAATTACAAATTTGATGATGTACACTGTGAAGGTGCAAGAACCATTGCTAGATGTGCCAAGCAAGTCGGAGTTGAAAAATTGATTCACTTTTCTTCGCTTAATGCTGCTGAAATTCCCAAAGGTTTGCCTCACTGTTTATGTTTGCCATTGTAAACCCTTGATGTCTGTCGCCAAGGGAACTCAGTTTTTCAGACCATGGCAAATTTTCCTTAAAGGCATAGTGTTGAAGAAAGGATCAAAGTTCCTTGCAAGCAAATGGAAGGGTGAGCAAGCAGTCAGGGAAGAGTTCCCTGAAGCCATCATCATGCGGCCTGCAGATGTCTATGGCCAGGAGGATCGCTTCTTGAAGTCAGTGTAAACCCTGCAATTTCTTTCTCCATTAGGATCTGCTATGGAAAGTCACTTTCATCTTTTTATGTGTTTCTCTCTGATTAGTTACTATGCAACATTTTGGAGGAGGCAGTTCCACTGGATGCCACTATGGTACAAGGGCGAGAGAACCATCAAGCAACCTGTTTTTGTGTCAGATGTGGCTCAGGGCATAGTCAATGCCATTCTGGAGAGGGACACAGCTGGGAAAACATATGAATGTATTGGGCCAAAGAGATACCAGTTAGGAGAACTTGTTGACTACTTTCATCGAGTCATGAGAAGGGTATGAATAACAGGATGTTTGTTAAAGGTACTTGATATGTAGGCTAACTGAGGGAATTCAAAAACTGTGCATGCTTTTGCTGAATCCATCAGGACGGTGTGGAGTGGGGATACCGGCGGTATGATATGCGCTGGGATCTGCTTTTCCAGTTGCGTATCACCCTCATTGAGAAGCTTTGTTACAGCTGGCCCATCAATA
Organism: Darwinula stevensoni; assembly: GCA_905338385.1. Taxonomy (NCBI): domain Eukaryota; kingdom Metazoa; phylum Arthropoda; class Ostracoda; order Podocopida; family Darwinulidae; genus Darwinula; species Darwinula stevensoni. The sequence goes on along the minus strand of CAJPEV010000575.1, from coordinate 101,701 downwards.
CCATGATTTGGGAGAAGGTTTGTGCAGTTAAAGTATCTTTGGTAATCATGAAATTGACTGAGCTGTGACTTGATCAAAAAGGTTTCACTTCAGCTTTGTTGTAATATTTGTACCCTCCTTTGTTGAGACTCATGTTTTCATGAGGCCATTTGGTAAATTCATATTCTACTTTTTTTGGCATCCTTGTGCCTTCACAATTATGTCTAATTATTTGTGGCAGCTGGGGGCATCCCAATAGTTCATCAGAGTGACTCTCATTCACTCTGACAGCATATATGTATCTATCTCCCCTTCTATTAGAGCCTTCTGTTGTCTCACGACTGGATTCCAAAATCTTTTCTAATTTCTCATGGAAAACTGTGATAGAGAAGAACTGTGAACACCTATACATGTCTAGACATTTCCTTACTAGATAGGCAAGATGTCCATAGACATCAATAATTTTTTAATTGCCACTACTATCAGAGTCAACCCACTAAGGGCCATTAATTAACCTTTTCACTGCTGCATTCTTTTTCTTTACACATCCCTGAGCTGAGTTTTTTGCTTCTCATGCAACATTGTGGGCCCTACTTATAAAATAAAAATATATATGTTTCCTCATTTACCTTATTATATAAGTGTATAGCTGGACTGATTCAGATTGTCCTTAAAAATCTCAGGTAAGAAGCACAAGAAGATACACATTTCCACACTCAAGTTATCTCGATCATAATGGTGAAAGGGTTAACCCTTTTGTGAGCCATTTTTATCTGGGAGAGTTGACATCATCCTGCATTTATCTTTATCAAATAAATTTCAAAGAAATGCAAGAAACAGTTTTCATATTTTTATTGGTCACAAATTATTTGCAAATTAGGTAGGAAGTATGCTCCCCTATCAATATTGGTAGGATGCAGGCTTCCCATGACCCATGAAACACCACCTCACTGTCACCAAATGATATACCATGCATCTGTTATTGAGCATCCTACAAGAACCAATCACTTATCAATGTTTTAAAAGAGATTAACCAATTGAGTAATTAAATTGTTACTGGCCTATTTTGCTCTTAACATTAGACAAAATAACATACTATCTGAATGGCATGACATCATAAACTGTGCACAATGTCATATGTTTTGTTCCCATATTTTAACCTGGTACAGGTACTGTTTTGAAAATGAAAAAACATTGCTCAAATATTCATTATGTATTCTAGGTAGTATCCACTCAACAGAGAGACAGAATGGGGAAACTATAGAACTGTTTCATTAGATATGGAACAAGGAACTTTTTGTAGATTTAGCTTGCAGTATCTTATATTTAAGCTTACTTATGTAAGGGACAGGAACATGTGACATTTTCGTGCATTATTTGTGTTACAAGTTTGCCACAGTCCATATCTAATGAAAGTTGTGCTCTTTGAACAGCTGTATTGAAGCTTGAACATTTCCTGAAAATTTTTATTCGTGATTAAGGGTAAACAACCTAGGTCAGGCTATTAGTCTATTGGAATTAGGAGCCTTCATAAGATTACTTTTCTATTGACTCTCCTTTAGATGAATTGTTGCATCTCATTTGTTGGTATGATTTAAGGTGGAAAGGGAGCACACAACAGACAGAACAACAGGCTGCCCCACTCTGGAAGATTTGGGAGTGACACTGACAGAAATAGAGGACAGAGTGTCATGGGAACTGAAGCCTTATCGTGCTTGGAACTACTATGATGCAGAATTGGATGAGTTTTCCCCTCCACAGCCTCCTCCAGTCGTCACGGATGCATGAGGGTTGTTGAACTGATGTCAGACTTGTACTCTCACTCTTCTCTCTTTGCTCCTCTTAGATGATATTAAAGTGAATCCTAATTTATGAGTAATTGTGTTTTGTTTACACTTGTGTGACATTTCACATGACTCACTTAAGAACAACATTTCTAATGATGCTCTCCTTCGAGACTCAGAGAAACTGTGATCATTCACCATCAGCCCAGGAAAGACTGATGCCTAGTCTTTGGTGCAGTGTATCCTGCATCCTGGTTGTACTCTACACATGAATCTTCTTATACCAGCTTCTGTGCTTTTTACCTTGTGCTTCTAAGTGTAAGTTGTCACTAATTGATATACTCTTTATATGACAGCAATAATTGGAATTCACTCATGTGATGAATACCTTAAGAATTTATCACATGATTGATACCTATAGAATATGTGTGTTGAATGAACTAGGATTTTTTCAGAGGATACATATATCAACAGAGCGCAAAAGCCACAAAAAGATGCGTTTGAGTACCCCATTATTGAAGCAACATTCGCTACATATCAAGCGCATGAAATGGTTAGCCATGTGTCGTCGTAGAGTTCAAGATGATGGCACTAAAGCTGCACTGGAAAAATCTGGAATCACAGTTTATGATGCCTTAGAGGTTGCAAAACTCCCCAGGTTTCCACCTCTTGGTGAACAGCCGTGAGTTCTTGACAAGTGGCATGTGCAGCAATTTGGTTTCAAAATGGGTTATGATGTGGACTGTATGTTTGCTCAGGGTTGGAGACACCATATCTCTGGATTGGGAACTCCCTTTGGGTCCAGGTCACCCTGACTGGCAAGAGCGCACAGCCAAAGTTTATAATCAGCAGTCTACACTCTTGGAAGGACTGCCTCAAGCACAGCGCTTGACCAGGAGCATCATCCTGGGTGATTTACCTCAAAGATTACAGCAAGTGATAGGAAAGAAAGAGATTGTTGACCAAGATCTCTTAGTTCAAAGGTGCACATTGAACCCTTGTCATTGTAATAGGATCATATGCAATCAACTCTTGTTAATCCAAACTTCAAGGGACTGGCATTTTACCAAATTATCAAAAACCTGACTGAGAGCCCACTCAATTTTCTTTTTATCTAGCAGAGAAAACTGAATTCCAGTGTATTACAAAATGGCTTTATTTACTCAATTTCTTTCCCATGTGGATGGGAATCACTAACTCAATTCATTCAGTCATTCATATAGAAGAAATCTTGAATTTTTTTGCTTGGATTTATGCAAAAAGTGTCTCCTGAGAAAGCTTCCTTGTGATAGAAGGGAAGTACAAAACTTGTTGAGGCTGTAATGACGAGGATGTCTGAGACTGACAGGAAGGAGGTAATTGCTAAGAATAAGAGAAAGTCCTGATGAAAGCAATTCTCATTGCCTGATTCCAGGTAATTGGGGTCCTCAATGAAGATGGAGTTTTTTTTTCTGCCTTTCTCATTCCCTGGGTGAGAGGAAGTGGAAAGGGGACTGGGAACATTTTCTTTTTCTGTTGTACTCCATCTCTTTGGCTAGCAAGTCCAGAATAATGGGTAGAATGGCACAGGGGGCTATGAAACTTGTGTGTAAATGAGAGCTGTGCAGTATTGGCATTTGGATGAAGTAGTGTAGCAGTGAACAAGAATTGTGCTTTATGAAACAAGCATAAATCTTGGCATAGTGGAGCCACCATGGATATTTGTCCTTGAAGGCTGTTTCTTAAAGGTCTTAAAAGTCATATGTGGTAAAAAAGGAAACAGAATTTCCTTGGATTTTTACCTACAAGACTGTGGGTGAACATTCTCAGAAGTGAACCGTGGGCTTAGCTGCTGCACTAATGGAGAATTTAAATATAGGTTGTATTGACAAATTTCACTGGGATTATTATTTTCATTCTATTTATAATTAACAGGAGCTCTGAATAATTGGGGATCATATAAACTGTTGGTTACATTGAGGGAACAGCAGTTTGAATGTTGGAAGCTGTCATTAGTTGATTGTATGTTTGCATGTCATTTGCCTGCATTATGCCAGTAGTTTAGATTACCTTTTCAGAACACAGAATGCTTCATTTGGTTCTCTGGTTTGGTCTATGACATACTTATTGGGATATGGGATTCATGTGTCATTTTTCTTTGCCATAGCTCTAGGGAGGGCCGATCCATCCTTTTTCCTTCTCCTCCCTTTTAATTTTCAGCTAAAAAGTGAATCATGAGTGGTTGGATGAAAATAATCTTGACCACATGGCTTTGTTTTCATTATTGATCCATGAGTTAGTCATTAGCCATTTCTTTCAGTTCAGGGTAAATCAGGGCCTCACAAGCTTGATGTAACTCCCACCCACCCCTTTCAGCTTCCAGCAATCTAACAGCTACTAACCTGAAGGGGGGAGAAGTGGAGCAGTGAATGTGGGCCTCTTGGGGATATATGGGAGATAATGAGGTAAAAGAAAGAAGAGAAAATACCTGTTTGTGTGAAGGGAGCAAAAAACCTCACTTCACCCTGTTGTTCATAGGAAAGCAGAACTGTTCAACCTATGTGATCCTTGATTGAGACCCCAGGCAAATGCCTGTTTTCCTCCCCTCAAAACATCCCTGATGATACCCAACATAGGATTCTCTCATTCTTTCAGTCAAATGGTGAAGGAAAGTTACTTTATCTATGATGTTTAGGAAAATGGGTTTATTTTGAAAATAACAATGAAAGGTTAAGTGTAACAGATATGGCTATGTGAATGGTGTAGATGTGAGGGAATTAACTTAATATAAAAAGCTATTGCCTGCAATTCTGTTAGATGTGTGAGGCAGTCTGGGATGATGGATGCCACACAGGTGAAGCTACCTCATCTCCCTGACCCTTTAGTTTATGGAATCAACAAGAGACGAGAGTATGGAATTCCTATTGACAGGAAATGGTATGTCTGAAACAGCAACTTCCAGAGAGCAAGTACATCATTTGATTACTAGACTATTTCTTTTCCATTTTCAACAGCATGATACTGACTAGAGGGCTGCTGAAGTTGTGTTCCCATGCCTTGGGAGATTATCCTGGTCTTCTTAAGAGGATTACTCTCCATTCTGCTCCACTGAACTTGCCTTTGGAACAGGAGGGACAATTACTCATATGTGACATATCAGCTGATTCTCTTCTTCTTTCCCCTTGGCCCCTACAACCATTTATTGATGTGGAGGAGGTTGAAGCACTCTCCTCTGCTGCTCAGCTACCAAATTTACAGCCTGTTCATCACACAGTTTCTCTTAGAGAGAGCAACACCTATCGGCCAGAATTTTTCTTCCGTGAGCAAGTTGGATTAGCTCCTCTATTTTATGCACCTATGGCTTTTTCTCAAATATTATTTTTCTTTTCCCCATGCAGCTGTAAATAGGTCAGCCAAGCAACAGTACCCACATGTCATCTTCCTTCATAATGACTATCCATACAATGAGAACTGGACTCCAGAGCTGAGGTTGGCTAGACCTTTGATGCATTGCTTTGCATGGGCTTTGGCATTTGCTCGCCATCATTCAGTAAAGGTATGCATATTCTTTGACCACTTTATGTAATTAATTTTTCATTGGAGTTCCCCATATCATGTGGTTGTGTTAGCACACTGGGCATGTTACATGTAAAAAATATTAGCTATAATCACAGGTATTCCATCCCAAAAGTAATAAAGTTAAAAGTAGAGCTACTCCTTACCCAGAGTAACCATTGAAAAGTCCAAATTACTTTTCACCCAGACAAAAGCACTTTCTGTACATGGGGTGAAGTCAAGTGATTTTAAGGGCAGCTAGGATTAATTCAGTCAGAAAGCTCCAGTCACTTCCATCTGAAATTTTGCCTTCAAGAAAGTAACACCTGAATTTTTCTTAACCCCTGCAAAGTAACTTTTACTTTTGATATTACCATGAAGTTATTAGTTACTATAGTACATTCCTTTAATGTAATTTGCAATCAATTGATTTGTTCTCAGAATTCAAAGTTTTCCTAATATACACATTAACAGGAAAAAGGTGGAGTCTTGGAGGAGCCTCTATCTCTGCAGTGCATTCACCATAACAGCCAAGAATTTACCTTCTCTTGCTTCCAACTCAATACACTGAATATTGATGGAACTGAAGGCATCAAGAACTTCTACTGGACCACCCCAGCAATGAACATCCATGATTTCTGCTCATATCATGATGGCAGGCCTGTTCTAAAGAACTATAACCCCCAAGTAATGCAGTACTTCTTAGCATTCTTCCTTGATGGGAATCCTCCATTGCAAGAGCCCATAAAGAATAAAGTCAATATTGAACACTGATTTAGCAAAAAGTTGGTATTTATTCATGAAAATATCACAGAATAAACAAGCCTCATGCTGAAAGAACAAGTTCAATAAGTCTCATTTCTTCTGACAGGAATTGGTACAAGACCTGGTCCATAGATACCCTAGAAAGGGCCATCTGTCTCCGTAGTGTGGCACTGATTTCTTCCCTGTTTCCACGGTCCACACCTCGTGTTGAAATCCCTTTTTGCCTGGATATTCAAATGAGTTCAAGTTCATCTCTGACATTGCTACCATTACTAGTCAGGGCTTGCCAAAGCACAGGTAGAGAATTGGTCAAGACCAATTATTTTGCTGATGCATCTACTGGGGCCAATTTTCAGGAGGCAGGTTATCCTTCAACTGACTGATTCATCAATTGGTGAATATGAATTAACTAATTTCATTGGTTTTTCATGAGGGAGTGCTCCATTAAACTTAAAACTTTTGCAAATGTTAAACTTAATTTCTTCACTTCAAAGTTTCAATGTTCTTCACAAAAACTTCAGAATCATTAGTAAAAATATCAACCATTAAACACTAGAAAAGTGTAGTATTACACTGCATCCTTTGACTTCTTTATGAATTTTGAAATCAATTTCACCTTTCATTGAGAGTATCAAATGAAGTATCATCTTTTCCATTTTTTTAACTTTCCTTCTGTAAACTTTTGGCCTAAATTTGCATTCCTGTGAAGATCAACTTGCTTGATGACTTCTGTCATTTTAATGCATGAATATTACAGAATATCTACAATGCAAAAGGCCATGTAACAATTGGCAATACCAAACATAAGAGAATTGGTATTTGATTCAGATACAGCAAATTCAAGCTAAAACAAGACAATAATTTGCATAAATTTTGAGCAGCCAATTTAGAAACAGGTTTAGAGCTTTTTATCTTTTCTGGTCATGAAGTTATGCACCTTCACTGCCTCAACTATGAATTTCAAGGCTCCAACCCTTTTGTATCAATACATTATTTTACTTAAAAGTAACTGAAAACTTGCCTGACATTGGAAGCTATGTTGAAGTCAATTTGGACACGGCTATCTGGATCATTCACTAAATGATCAAAGTCTGCAAGAATGTCAGGTTCATATATGTACTTGAGGAAAAGTGGGTAGGAGAACTGACGTTGGCCTTGGACTTTTCTCAAGGCCTTTGTGAAGTACTCTTCATGTTCAGGCCAATCATACTGCAGCAAGACCATCAAATGCCCAACTAACAGATCATCTTCAATTCCAGTCTGAAGAGCTCGCTCCTGGTGGACAATTATGAAGGAGATCAAAACAAACTTGATACCCATATGCAGATATGCTAAACTTCTAATGCACTCACTTTCAAGGTATATATGAGCATGGTGCAGGTGTAGTGTAAGATCACAGGCCTGTTACATGGAACAAAGCGGACATGTCGAACGTGGGAGCTTAATCCATGCTCAAGGTCAGGATCATGACTGTAAGGCTGGGAAGGTATACCTATGAGTACCTTCAAGAGGGCCATCAGTGTCTTATATGCCTCCTATAAACACAAAAACAAGGTTCAATATGATCTTTGTCAGTGACTCAGCAAGGCTACTTCCTATTTATCTTCTTGGATGAATACCAGAACATCTCCAAGAGCACAGTAGCAAGAAGCAAGTTGGAGATCAATGTGAAAATGCTTTTTGGACTTCAAGCTGGCTAAATGTGAAGTGGCCCCTTGAAAATCCCCAATATGGAGGTAGTAATCAGAGATAAAGGACTGGAAGAACGGCCATGAATCTCCATGAATGTCTCTCCATATCCGATGGTATTCTGGAAACAGTATCAGCAAATAGTACCATGCATTATCTCCTGCAGCAAAAGAGTGTATTATTTTTGGGCCCTTTTGAAATTGACATTATTGTATAGATTTCTATTTGCCAAGTAAAAAAATATACACCGCTTACAGTCTATCTCATTCCATCATCAAATTACAGGCCCTAATGATTCAAGATGGTAATCATCAAATAATGGATAATGATGCCAAAACCCTCACAATATACATATCATTATAAGGGTCTAGTCAAGTACAGCGAGATGCCTACCAAGGAGGTGGCCTCTACACAGTGGTAGGGATGCAACAGGCATAGAACTCATATTCCATATCTGGCAAATTCCTTTGCATGACAATGCCAAAAAACAATATTGTGAACTCAACTGGAATGAGGATACTAGTACCAGAGGTAGGCACTAAGGCCTATCTGACATGAGAGAGGGCTACTGGGGCAGTGCCAGAAGTATACATTTGAGATTAAATCACTGTATGAACAGTATAATGACTTCTGCAACTCTTTCTATCTATCCAGATAGCAATATCACATTATTTTAATTATGTTTTCAAATAAGAAATGTTTGTCTTGTTTGTATGCTCCCTTTGGGTTTATCTCCACATGATAGGGAGTGGGGGCAACACTAAAACTTTTTTGGCTAAAGTCCATAACACATTTTTAAAAAATTCAGTCTCATTTGTGATGGATTTCCCTAACAACTTGATAAATGTTGATTTTCATAAGAAGTTCCTATAGACTTTTGCCTTTCAGCAGCAAAAGACTTTTCAAATGCTATACTAATCATCAAAATTAATGGGAGGACCCAGAGGTCCATTGAAAATTAATACCCTTCTTTGAAAGCCTGTACCTTGTACCGCTTTCCCAAGGATAGTAAAGCTCACCTCTCTCCAAATGTGGCTCATTCATCAGAGTTTGATAGCATTGCAGAGCAATTGTGAAACTCTGCTTGAGTGCTGAGACTTGAGCTTTGTCTGAATGCCTGACTGAGATGAATGGAGAACTCATGTCCAATTTTTTCCCTTTCTTCTTCTCAGATCCAGTCCCCTTGGGAAAGGCTTCCACCAGCACCAGGCGTCCATCTGAGATACATAAAAGTGAATGCATAGTGCTTCATGATCAAATGGTGCTAAAGATTCATGTAACAAATAAAATAGGAAAAAAAATCAATAATCCATATACCTGGAGATGACTCAATGACTTGGTTGTACTCTAGAAGACAGATGATAAGTAGCATTAATAAACAGTAGGCTAGCTCAATGGAGCCTCCTTTGCCAGACTGCTTCTCCCTTTGAGTTTTCAGTAGAACCCAAAGATCCTCCTTGTTCCTGCCAGATATTTTCCTTAGATCTTTCTTGCAGACCTTTCCTAGATTTCCATCATTCATGCTCAATTTAATTGAGAAAGAGAACAATTGATATTCACCTGGTGGAAAAAGAAGAAGGAAGAGTCCATCCATAATGAGAACCCATTGCCTCAAAGATGTTGACAAGTTCTTTCAAAGGTTCTCCAATGCTACAATCTTTGCCTGCTCCCTATAATGACAATTACAATGTTCTTGTGTACTAAAGATGACTCCAACATGTTTCAAATGATTCTAACTTAGTCAAGACATGAAAACATTTAGAATAATAGTCTCTCTCTTTTGCACCAGCATTAAGAACATAAGAAAATGTTTCAGGACTCAATCAAGAAAACCACAGGGTTATTCAAAGAAGGAATGTAAGTTTCAAGTAACTTACAAGGATGAGAGGCTGAGGAGAACTCATGTAGACAACGTAAAATTCAATGGCATGCCTCAAAAGCTTCATAGATTCACTCTTGGGCAGTGCAAAGTGAGGTGATTTTGCCACAAGGGGTAAAACATCACAAACTGCAAAGGATTCAATATTTCACATAACTGCATGTATCAACAAGATCCAAAGTCAGGAAGAGACCTGGCTGGTCCAGGTTCAGTCAGGAAGTTCTCATGAAAATATAAATTTAAAAGTTACCTGTGATTTTTCTGTATATATTGAGGACTGTTCCAGCATATTGCTTCTTCTCTGAGGTAGTCAGTTCATCTATCAGTGCACACTACAACAATGAATTATATTACTGACTTTACAGAGGGCATCAATTAGTAATTGAGACAAAGGTCTTCATCTTACTGCATGCCTTCCAATGGCATTTGGAAACTTCTGGATGAGCACCAACTTCATCTGACAGTGCTGCATTGGTTCTTGAGTCTTGCTTGCTGACACAGTAATAATCTGCTCTTGAATTTCTTCAGGTAGACTCTGAAAAATTTCACGGAGGAAAGACGCTTGCCCCTCTTCAATGTTCCCTTCATGTGGCTCCACCTTTCCAGAATTCTCTTCCTCCCTCTCTTGCAATGCATCTATCATCCCATTCAGTTCAGTCCATAGAGCTGATTCACTGTTGAAATCATTGAAGCTGCATGGAAATTAAGGGCTTTTGTCACAAATACAGATTTTGACCATGCCAGGGCAAACAAAATGCAGTGACACTCTTGTGAATATCAACAGGAAGATTGTGCCCAATAGCTGACACAATAAGACAATTTGCAATGGAACTAAACTACCTGAAATAACTGAAACTGCCGAATAAAACTCATTCATGTTTTATGACCTTGAAAAAGGACAGTCAGGAGTGGAATGTTGTCCATCTCCATTAAGACTGCAGAAGGCACTTTAACAGATACCATATCTCTTGATCTCAACTTGATTACTTCCTGAGGTATCAAGATATGCTATAGCCTATTTAGACAGTAACACATACTTGGCTGCTTTGAAAATCCTAGATTGATTCCTATGAAGACAACGTATGGAAAGCTTAGCCAGATCATTACAGATGAGCCTTTACCATCAATTGTTCTTATGCATGAAGGTGTTCTTTAGGCTTGGAAATGGAATGCAGCCATGGCAATGCACAAATGTCTCTTTGCAATCACAGGAAGCTATCCCAAGATAAAAATGTATGCTCACCAATCCTTAGTTACAATCTGCATGTACTGAGGTGTATTCACATTTTGAGAAGCAATTTGTCAACTTTTTCATGGTGGACAACAAAAGCAAGGACTTGCAATATATATCCTCTCCAAGTCATGGGAACAGGGCTGGATTAAGGGGGAGGGGGGGCAAAGGGGGCTGTAGCCCCAGGCCCCACTCTTCTCGGAGGGTTCCCTAAATTAAATTTAAAATGTTAAGTATTTGTGTAAAGTAGCAGATGTTAAAAGTAAAAATTTGCACCACCATGTAAAATGTTGGATGGGGGGGGGGTAGCTCCAAGAATCCACTTGCCCTAGGTCTCACAACTACTTCATCCAGCCCTGCATGGGAAGTATACTAATGGAGACAACTAAGCATGATTTCATTTAACCCTTACAGCTGAGAGTGATGGCAAGAATATCAGCTTATGACAACTGCACATCTGCCACTAACTATCTCCATTTTATCTGTTCCTTCTCATATGCTACAAACCACAGGGTAAAAACAACTCACAGCTTTTCTAGATATGCTGCTGCATCTTTGGCATTTCGCTGCTGCTTCTCAAAGTGGTAGGCTTCAAGCTACACATGGAGAAAGGGATTCAAAGTAATTCCAGTGAATAAAAGTGATAGCCTTCTCATGCCAAAGCTACAATAGCCACAGGCTTGTTCTGTTAAATTAAAAACTTTTCAAGTGACACTGACACCCATGCATTGGAAAACCATAAGCCTGCCCTACATGAGTGTTTGAGCAATCAGAAAAGTATCAGGTAAACAATAAAAAAGATATCCAGGGCAAACCCCTCATGCTTGGTTTTTTGGGGGGGCCCTTCATCATATAATACCCAACCACTGTTCCTAACTCTCAAAAATCAGTTGAAATTAATGAAAAAAAAAGGAGGGTGCATGCAGGGATCAAATCTGCAAGTTCAGTAATAATGGCTAAGTGAGCCAGGGGGCTGCCAGCTTTTGCTCTTGGGGAAGCGTAAGCAGAGATATGAAGAATAGTAGTCACGCTACCCTAGTTATAACTGGATCTGAACTGAATATAGCCATAACCAAAAAGAAGTATGTTAGTATGAAATGTTTGAATGCAATAGCAAGTCAGAGTTACAGAAGGTAACTTTGCCTATAAAGTCTATAAGTTACAGCCGTGGTGTAGCCTACAGGAATCCGAACCTGTACGTTGAAGCTCTCAGGATACAGGAGAACCGCTGTCTTCAGCATCGATTTCCAAGCGTGGAAGTCTGTGTTCTTATACTTCCGAGCCAGCAGTATCACGTACTCCTCATCTGATTGTGCCATCACAGATGATCTTTAACAATACCGTCTAGACCTACAATAGGCTTGGTTGTCACATCCGCAGCGATTGTTCACTTAGAGAACTATAGGCATAATCTTTTTCGGTCGTACCGGCCGCTTTGGTTCTCCTATCACCTCGGATCTGGTGATTGCAGGAATAAATCACGGTTGCAAACGTCCTCGTTCTCCCTTAAGCCCTTCCATTTACGGGTATCCCAAAAGATTCAAAACTGAAGGCCCATAGTATGAAAATTAGTGCTAAAGTGAAAACTGTTTCGAATGCAATATAATTGAAAACCTACTCTATTACTGCCTCTTGAAAAAACGTTCTCTTCCGGGATCTGTGGCATCCAGGACAGACGGAATTACTCTGTCGTGGAATGGCATGGCAACTGCGCCCCGATATGACTTTGCTGTGCCAGAGTGCTCGATTTTGCTCATAACTCTCAGTATGGCTAAGGTATCATATGAATCTATGTGTACCTATAGTAAGAATATGGATTAGAATAACATGAATAGAAGGTATTCAAGAAATATCCGGAAATGTGAGTAATGAAATGAAAATATAGGTAGGCCCTGAACATACACTTATGTGTTTCAACCTGGGTCCATGGAGAACCGTCAGGTTCTTTGGAAAACCCAGAAAGAAGCCCTTACATATTTCGATACGTATGTCTGTCCTCTTGTATTTCCATTCATTTTGATATTTTTTCTTCTCATCCCTCCCATACCTTTTACACATTGCTTTATTGTTATATAACATTATGTTGCTCACATGAGCAAAATGGTTCATTACCTCTACTACTTTTTTACATTTGTCCTGTTACTGGCACTTAAAGTTCAGATAAGAACATGGATCCATAACATTTCTGTCTGTCTTTCTTATGCCTTGTATCAGTGCAAATAGATTGGATATGTATGTAATGTAGTTAATATTTCCAAGGCAGCTTAGCCACTATTAATTTCAAATCCCTAGTTTTTGCCCTGCATTTGAGAGGGAGAGCTGCTAATCAAATGCCTTGTACCTTAGATATCAATACTGAACATACCAGGTTTAGTCCTTGCTTCCTAGCATTTTAATTTTTTTTTTCCTGTGTTGCTTCTCAGAGATTTGAGGGAAAATATGTTCCAAATCTAAGCTGTAACATGTTACATTTTAATTGCCAGGCTCTAAATAGTATTTGTGTAAAACCACACTGTTTTTGAAGCATGAATTTAAAAAATGACAAAACTTATACATTGCTTCAATGTTTCTGCATCACTAGGTGCTTGCATTACTGGTGCTTGCTTCAACACTAGGGACATATAGTGAGTACTAGTTCAAATTACCTTGAAGAGCTATCTGTAGCTGCTTGATCATTGACCTCACACTTGATATGGACCAGCTCATCATCCAAACAGAGTTATGTCCTAACATATGGGTCATAGCCAACAGTTATTGTACAATGGAAGGAACATCAGTTCTTCTGGCATTGTTGGGTTCATAGAAGGCAATGTTTAGCATGATAAGGGCGTGTGATATTATTATAAAATGAATGAAGTCCATCTGTTACTATGTGAGTAGGGGACACAGTGCTACCTAGCCAAAATACATATATTCGGTCATAGCCGCAGAAAGTGTGTTTATCAAGGAGAGGAGGATTTTGAAGAAGTCAAGTGGATCTATTGGAGAAATATACATAATAAGAATATTGAAGCAGCAATCAGCATTATGAAATGGACTACATTCATAATTGCCAAGTTTATGTTGGAAGAAGGTAATCTCATAGGGTTGATTTGAGTATTCCTGTTGCATTTACATCAGGAAAGTCATGAGGAGTTCCCTCTTGCATGATCTACATGAAGTAGAATGTAGAACTAAGGAAACCTTTTAACATGAAGAAAAGTTAGCCATCAATTGATAATTGTCATTTTTCAGTTAATGATTATCATTATGAACATGAGTAACAATTCTTATATGCTTTAAATATTATCACTAGGTGAAAGAGATTGGCAGTGTGACCAGCAAAAAATTACCTTGTTTTGGTTCAGCATCCTTCTAAAGTCCTCCTCATTCAATCATTAAAAATGAATAATTTGCTGAGTGACATCTTTTCTTGGCATCATCACAGTATCTCAAGGTTTACAATGGCTCCAAATAGTGAAGCTCCAGGAAAGACATGAGATGTTCTGATTGGATGAAACTCAATTTCACTTCTGTAATTGATATGCCAACTACAAAATCAAAAGTTCCTCATAACTCCAAAGACTCGTGTACTTTTGAAAGGGACTGCCAATAATCTCTTAGGTATGCTACCATAAGAGGGAAAGCTAAAAATAAAGAGCCAAATTCATGGAGAAATAACATGCCTACAAAAGAAACAAGGTTGTATTAAGGTACGAGACAGCATTTATGGTGCATTCTTTTTCATCATCATTATTTATGGTATAATAAAAGCTAAGAGAATAATAGGTTTAGTGTTGTGAGTGAGAAATATTTTCAAAGAAAATTTGAAAGTAATTCTGAGGGTTGAAAGAAAAATAAATAATAAAAAGAGCATGCTTGATTTGTAATTGATTGAAACAATTTAACAAGTTTCTTTGCACTCTAGCTTGAAATAAGAGCACAATTGCATAAAATCCTGTCACTTTGTCATTTCTGTTACTCACAAATTGTCTGGAAAGTAATTTTTTACTTTCTCATAGTCTTAGTAACTTGACCATTGATAAAGTTTTGCCAGCTTGAAATAAGACATTTTCATTTAGATTGGTTGTACTTATGCTTGCTTAGTTCTTAGGGGTGGAAGGCAGAAGGGGAAATAATGTGATGAGTGGATGCAGTGAATTAAGAGATGGAATCATGATGCATGTGTATTTAGCCTTGAGCACTTTGAGTAACTATTTTATTTTTTTCTGATGTTTTGGTTACAGCAAGGGTATATATAATTGGTTGATTGTGAATTTTAATAGGCTATTTATGATAATAAATATTATGTATAGTGGGTATTGAAAGTGATTCAGGTTGACTTGCTGCAATTAATATTGTGACTTTGAATTTAGAAATAGCCTGGTTCTGTATTTGAGAGGCAGTTTATCTCATACAGCATCATCTGTTTATTTTTGGTCATGGCTCTACCCCTTCATGTCTCCATTGGGTCTTGCTACTACTTTTCCTATCACCCAGTTTCAAAGGCCTTTGGGTGCAGATCTCCTTTGGTGTCCCCAAAAATTGGTTTCTGAATATAGCATTTCCCATATTTAGATTTTAAAAAATCAAAAACTCTAATTTTATCAAAACCAGCTGACCTAAATTCGCTCATATGAGTTAAGGTCATCAATCACCGTTGGGATGGTTTCAGCAATTGTTTGCATTTTATTTGCTTGGGCATTTTTTTAACCTCTAGAGCTTTTTCTTTGAGTCATATATGATCAGATTCCAAAAGATTCCCTTATCCTCATATTTATACATCTCTTGAAATTCTCAAGACCAAGATACATGACATCTGTAGGCTCACTTCCACCCCTTGTAGTGTTTGAAATCATCATTTTGAACCAAAAATATCTTCATCCTGCAAAATATCTGTCTACTGCAGTCCTGCAAATGTGGATGTCATTGCCAAATTACTTTCAATTAGCACATTGGTGACGGGCCCCGAGAAATCTTGTAGTACGCATGACGTCGACGTCATGCGTAAAACCGAGATTTCTCGGGGCCCGTCACCAATGTGTTAAAACTGGATGGTGATGTTTTCCCATGGCTGACACGTGCTGACCATGTATTCAAGATTGTCTGATCCTGTGATGTCAGTAGAATCTTTAGAGGAGAGAAACTGGTAACCTGCTTCTTTCAGTTCTAATCAAAGAAAATAATTGGCATTGGTAGATTGGCCATGTGCATATTGCTGGCATCTCTATCATGGTATATGATAAAGTATTTTCTGCACATTTACACAATGTTGAATGAGCCCTTTGATGATAATTAAGGCTGTCACATGAAGTCATGGTGTATTGACTATAACTATTGATTATGCATCAATACATTGTGTGGAACTGGGGATGGGAGTGGTGCCAACAGATTCCATTACATCCCCACTTGTCACAATGGGGAGAACTTACCTCCTGTCACTTTTCACTGAGATGGAATTACAATATTAGAACACTGAAATTACAAAAAATAAAAGTAAGTTCTTGATTCTGAAATTACTGGACAGAAACCATCTCAGAGAGACAATAAATATAATTTTAACACTATGTAGCTCAGATGAAATGAATGGCAACCAAAGAGACTGCATTAACAACCATTTTCCATCTAATACAAATAGATTCCAGGAGTTTCATGAGATGAAGCCAATACTATGGGCAGGATAGTTAATGACAAATGATTTGTGGCATGCAATTCAGTTTGTAATGGGTCTCCATATCTGCTTTGCAGACCAGTCAGAATGTTATTATGCATAAGTAAACAGTAGCCTGAATTTTGATTCCAGGAAAACGACATTTATGAATCTGAGGAAAGCATCATGGCTAAGGACTTTTGTCACCTCCTTGCCTGCCCTCTCTTAGTATAAGCATATAAAAATAGCTGATTCAACCAGTCAACCTAATGGGGCCTTTTGGTGCTTGTGGCACTTAGGTTGATATATGGTGGCCTATGCCAATTGCCTGCCTCTAGGTTTAGATGCATTATCTGTCTGGCTAATTTCCAACTAAGCAATATCTCATTTCAAAATGGAACACAGAAATACAGAAATAAGATTTGTTGAATGGTTCCAGTCACAAGTGAAGAAATGTGACTGGAAATTTGTGCATTAGTTTTTGTTAGAATTTTCTATGCCTGTTTTGGCTTATATTCCAGATTCAAGAGTGTTTGGCCTCATTGTAGGCATACATGACAAAATAGGTTCAAGAATTTTTTGGTCCATTAACTGTAGGCCTAACATGACCATGAATAATGACACTTTTGAGGAAAATGTGAGTGTTGGTGAAGCGAATGCTGATTCACGGAAGAGACCTCTTGAGTCAGAAGTCAGCAGTGATGACATGGACAATGCTTCTTCAAAGCGATCAAATTTTGGTGCAGGTAATGATGAACTTTTTGTTACATTTAATGTCATTTCATACCAAATACCATGCTATTTTTTAAATTTTAGTTTAACCAAAATAATATTTTGCTTGAAATTCATTTTAGGCCTAGTTTATATCCCTGAATGACTTCTTAGTTTCAAATTCAACTTCTTCCTCCAGTCCAGTGGTTTCTGAAATACTCCACAAGGTTGAAAGTGTTGGTGCTTGTGTAGTCCTCAGGGTTCATAGTGTACCTACTCAAGTTTTATGTTCTTTGAAAGCCTCCTTCAATTGAAACCTCTTGGAGTAGAAACCAAAAGCTGCATTTTTCAATTTGCATTTGCTTTTCAATTTACACTGTTTCTGGATTGAATTCATACCCCCCCTCCCCTTGCTTCCATCGATTGCAAGTAGTGACATCTTACACATGTATTACCTGATAAGGCAGAATGTCTGGAAATTTGTGTTTTTTCCATTCTCCAATATAGGGGGTGGTATGAATTCAATCCAGAAACAGTGTAACCCATTTCTGCAGGATATACCAGGAGCTCCCCATCCTGGAATTGAAAAAAAAAAAAACTCTTTGCTCTGCCAGAGCTAAACTTTTATATCTGGGATTTCTAAGGAAAAGAACTCCCAAGTGATTTTTTCAATACCCTAAGTGGTCAAGGCACCAATAGTTGCCTATCTGACTTAAAAGGTCCAGCCTACATGGAGTTGTCTTAAAGTTCTTATGTTGTCTTGTGAAGTTGTGCCATCTTCAACTGAAGGTCTTGATCTCTTAGGAGATGGAATCTATCACATGAAGATACTGATCCCAAGCTTGGTGGCTGGTTCCATTATTGGCAAGGGTGGTGAAACAATAGGACAACTTCAGAAAGACACCAACACAAAAATAAAAATGTCCAAGGCAAATGACTTCTACCCAGGTATGTTACCTTTTTCTTGTTTAACATAGGATTCTGGATGCAGAAAATAGTTAAATTTGATAGGAATCATAATTTATTCTAGCCATTTAAATCTCTAGGTAAATGAAAAGACAGTTTCCATATTGACAAAAAATTCTGCCTTTATCACTGTCTCTTCATCAGGTAGGGTGCTTCCTTTCTTTTTAATCATTGCCACTATTAATTTAAGCTTATCTCAGTTTAAGCAGTCAAGCATCAGAATTTTAGCCTTCTGCAGCTCATCACCAAAGCTAATTATTAAAGCAATAGTTATTTTCCTATTGAAATTATCTATAGTCTTGGAATCCTGTTGAAATAAAAATGGGTCACCTGGGGGAAAAGTGTTCCATGGGGTAGCTGTGACATCTCCTTACCTCATTGAGCAGTAGTGGAACTAATAAGTTGTGCACAGTGTTGGAAGTGCTCATTATGTCCTGTACCATAAAGGAAGTCCAGAGCATCTTTAGAGTCTAATTTAGGCCATTCCTTTCTTTTCTTTTCTTGAATTAATTCTTCAAATTAAAGTTCCATTACTTCAGATCCTTCCTTTTTTAATGTGGATGAGGATGAGGTGGGACAAAAGTAACATTGGAGTTATTTGAACACGGCTTTCTCAGTCAGCAAACACATGAGATATAGTTTTGTCTTTGTGGGGAATAACATGCCACTTCTCATACTTTTATATGACATGATTTGAGCATCTCCATCTTGGCTCAAAATGTGATTGCCACAATCAACTGTACACAGGTAAAATATAGTTTGGATTCCAAATTTTTACTCAACTGCTGAAATTCAGTTTTTCATTCAAACTAAAGATGTTAAGTTTTGGACAAAGTTCATATTGGATGGTTGATTTTGTCTCAAAATTTTGTTTAGCAAAATAAAGCACAGGTCCTATCACACATCTGTTGAGTGCAGTTTAATATTGTCCCATGGAATGTTGGATCATGGGGTTTAAGTAACCTCACAGATGAAATATTTTCAACGCTTCTTATAATTTTTTATGAATCTTGATGTGAGTCAAATTTATTGAAAAATCATTTATACACAACTTAGTGGCATGTTTGGGACAAGTCCATGAAGAAAAACATCTGTGAGAAAATGGCAACAGTGGAAGCTCAAAGAAGAAAGGACCAAAGAAGATGTCACAAAAGGGACCTCTGAATCCTGGAGATGACCATGAGGATTTTTGCACTAGACCCTAAGCTACTTGCAGAAGACTCAGATACTGGTAGTGATTTCAATGATGTTGGGGATATGATAAATGAACCCATAGGTGCAACCAGAAAATTTTCAAGGGGAATAAGGAAGGTGGTCTATCAGTAGAAGGTATGAGTTTCTTTTGATATTCTTGGACTTTCATCAAGCCAAGTCAAGAGTAATGATCTTCATCAAGACTTAATATTGGGGCTCTTGCACACTAACTATGAAGGGCTGCATTGTGACCACTGCGACTGTTGCTGTTCATTGCAAGTGGTTGCATCGGAGATGCATGAGACCTTTTCATCTGACCACAGTATGTGTCACAATAGAATCAGAGGAGTTGGTTCCTGTTGCATTGTCTGCACTGGCTTGTGCTGCATATCTACTGACTACTATTAATGGGGTCCATAGATAATATTTTGGTGGAATGACTGGTGGTTGATGCTGCCAATCATCACCATTAACCCTTTCAGATTCTTTTTTTTTGTTGCTTAAAATCACAATTTCTCTGTTAACTCATTCAGGCATCAGGCTGGCTGACAGACTGATTGGTGACTGAATGGGTTAAATCTCCAAGAGCAAGATACCTAAATATGTTAAATCTTCAAGAGATGTCTTGATGTCATTTATGTTCCTGATGATATTTTCCATTGTTTCTATCCATTGATCTTTTTATTTTTTAAGTTGAGAAGCATCTGTTAGTCAATAAAGCTAAAGCCTGAGCTATACCCTCTTCTGAGAGTTTCTTGATTTATAAGTATTTGAGATGTACAGAATATTTGAATTCAGTATGCATCTACCCACCTCAGGGTCACTGCAACCACTTGCTCTGGGAAAATGCATGGCCTGAAGTTTGTGTCCTGCCCTCTCCTCCAGAAGACCAAGAAGGGTCTTCAACAGCTCAGAAGTTCTCATGGACATAAGAGGAAAACACTCCTTTTCTTTGGAGATAATATTTTTTGACTGGATTCACATTTTCCATTCTAATGATGGTATCCGTGTACATGCCTACTACTGTCAAGAGACCCTGGGGTCACAAAATAGCAAAATTGTTGCAGCGTGAGCTCTCAAGTTGTACATAGCCATGTTGGATTTCACTTGGGAGCTCTGTGACCAGTGCAGGAGCTTTGCATACAGTTGCAGCCAAGAAATAACTGAACTTCAGCCAGAGTGTGGCTTTGCCACAGCATTTTGCAGTCAGTATGCATCAGCCTTAAGAGTGCAGTTTTATTGACTTCTTTGGAATTCTTTGCAGTCTCAGTCTTTAGTCTGTGTAAGCTAAAATCCTTTTTTTTTATGAGGAAACATAAGGAGATGAAGGTGCATGGATTGGATGAGATAGAGCTTCCTCTTCATCTTCCCACCAACCATTCCCAAGGGCACAAAAATCAGCAGAGTGGTTTAGATTGGTTCTGCTTCATGAGTTCTTGTCTCCTTTTTTTTGCTCCAAATATGCTCAAATTTCCTATCATTCATCAAATTACTGTGAGATTACAGTTGAGCTTGAGCCTCTTGCCAAGCAAAAGTAAATCAAACAAGGTTTTTAAAAGAGGGAAAAAGGAGTTCACATCAAGTTTGTTTTTTATTTAAATTTTGCTGTCATTGTTCAGTGTTTGGAATGAGTAGGATCCAATTTTTGCTGCATTATTTTGATGTGTAATTATGTTTTTCAGGTTACATTTATCCCACCTCACCTCATGTATGTTTCTTACAGCATTCAAAAGAGCAGAATCTTCTCTATTCAAAATGGGTTCATGAATGAATGAAACCCTTTTGAAATTCTTGTGTGATACACTTGCACAGCAAATTATCTTGGAACTTGCAGATGTGTCAGTGTTCATCATCCTGTGACAGTAGTGATCAGGAATTAAAAAGGAAAGGCAGACAGAGATGGAGGTGGGAAAATGGGTTGCTGATGTTATTGACAACATGGGACAGATGCAGTAGACAAGGGGGAGGGATGAAGTTCAGTAATCCACATAGTGCATCCTTTGCACCCATGGTGCAACAGGGAACTAGGACCCAGAGGAGCTTTTAAGCTTTGGTAATGCTATGTCTTTCAGGTGTACTTTTAAGATTGTTATTTCAGGTGTCCATTTTTATTACTTCAAACACCAATACAGATTATTTCAAGGTCCATGAAGCTCAACTGCCAAACTTTGATTTAGTATAGCATCTTAAACAAGTCTAGAGTGCCAGATAGAAGTTTTAGTGGGGTAATTTTTTTTTTTTTTTTATCCTGGAAATGGCTCCAAAATAATTGATTCACCTACACAAAGTGAAAAAGAAATGCAAAAATGCAAGCAAAGTAACTTTATAGAAGACCCTTAAAAGTATTACATCTGGGAAGCTGGGTTCATAGTTTCAGTTGAGGAGAATTTTAGTGAATTAAATATGACCTTTATGGAAAATGAATGATACATTGCTGGTTGGAAGTATTGGGTTCTTTGATCTTGAAGCTCCACTGTTATACCCCCAGACCTTGATGGTTTTCTTTTAGCATTGACATACTTTGCCAATAGGAATTGCTGTGTGTGCAATTGATTTTATATTCGTGATTTGCATCAGTCATTATTCAAAGGAGAAATGACAGTATTATTTATGGCTAGAAGAGGACTGTCTTTTTTGTACCTCACGTTGACATAATGGTTACATGGTCATGAGCAACAAATTAGGATTTCAGGGCTGCCTGCCAGCTCTATTTGGATTTTTTTAGTGCATAGGAAAAAATAACTCTAGTCAAGACAGCTATTACCATATTTATTCATGTATAAGGTGCTTATTTTTTGCAAATTTTATTGTGTTTGTTGAGGCGGTGTGTATTATACTTGTGGGAAAAATTTATATTTTTTAAGAAAAAATGTTTCCAGCATACCTTTAACTCACTGGGCACTTATTGAGGCAGAAACTGTCTGCAGTCAGTCAGAACAGGAGAAACATAATATAATAATAAGGAAACAGTGAACAGGGAGTGGCTACGTTGATTTGTGGACTTCACTCAGAATTGGAATCTGAGGTGTCTGGCAGCTTGAAAATTGATTCACAGAGCTCTAATCCTTCTCTAATCCATTCCTGAGACAAGCATTTCTCATAGAATTTTTTGAGCCACTGAGGTTTTCCAACAAAGTGAAAATCCAACTCACTTCATGAATCCCCCTCATCCTCATGATGCATTGAATTTTCTATGGGAGATCCCATTTGCTCTTGCAAATTGTATGAGTTTGCATCTCAATCACTCTAGATTTACACATAGACCATCCTTTCAAGACCAAAAACTGGCAAACAATGCCAGAACAGAAAGCTAAATGTTTACATGGTATGCTTCATTGAGGATTTTAATACAGACATACAGACTCACTCTTTCACTTAGTCTGCCACTTCCTTCTTGATTACCGGAAATCATCCCTTTTTCCCCACGAAAGGCCATGAGATTCTTTAGAGCTGGGCTCAATTTCACCTTCACCTCCACCCACTTCCATATGCTGCTCTCCTTGATGTCATACTTATGACCTATTGCACAGATGCCCAACTCCTTCACTTCCTGAATCGCATTGATTTCTCTGCAGCTGTGTAATTTTGTTGTACATTTCCATCCATTTTCACAGATAATAAAACAAATGTTATGGATACTGTGCCCCCCTCAATAAAGGTTTGGCCAGTGAATAAGAAATGAGGTTTGACTGACCTCATGACCAGCTTTTCCCCTTATTCATCTCCCTTGTCTAACACTTTTCACTACAAAATAGGGGGGTGTGCCTTATACATGGGGAATCTTTTTTTACACAAATTGGGACCTCAAAAGTGGGGGTGTGTCTTATATGCTGTGGCACACTATACTTGAGTAAATACAGTATTATGGTCTTTTTCATCTTCTATTTCATCCACGTGTTTCTTTATTTTCATACTGTGAGCTATTACTGCAAGTGTTTTGTGCAGACCTGAATATACATAGTTGCCCATGGTCTCTGCATACCTGTATCTGCTTTATTGCATGTAAATTAGTATTACATAACATTTGCTTGCAGTTTGAATACCTGACATCAAAAGCACTTTCTTGCCTATCACTTCCCTATTTTTTATTGCTTGATTTCATTCCTTAGCTTTCCCTTATGATATTAACCTTTGAAGTACATTAAAAATGTATTGATCATTATTGTGCTGCTACTTCATATATACATTGGCAGTACTGTAAAGATGAGCACTATGTCAGCAAAGTTTCTTTTACTCCTGTGTGAAATTTTAACTTAGTGTCAAATGTCTATTTTTTAATGAACTTTTCAATTTTAGTTCATTGAATCATCTGGTCATAACTTCATTGCCTGTATGAATTTCAGGTATTTAAAGCTGAAGTTCTACAAAGCTGTACATAGGTATAGAAGAAATGTACTTATCATCACAGTGCTGTTCCTGGGAAGATGGAGGAGCTGCACTGTCATGATTGTTACTTTTTGAGCACTCCTTTTGCTAAATTCTTACTACAGAGACTTTTGGACAACCCTCTATATGTACAGGTTGAGCCATAATATCTCATTCAAACTTCTACATAGGCTAAAAGAGCTCAAGAGAGTTCAGCTCAATGTGGAGTCCTTAAAGTGATCCCTTGTGAAAGCTTGGAGCAATCTCCCAATGGAAGAGGTGTGTGCTGCAATCTGTTGCTGGCGAGGAAGGTTGTCAGCCTGTGTGAAGGCCAAAGGGGGTTGCTTTGTAGTTTAATAATTCCTATGTGAAGATTATGTTGCACTGATGATATTTTCAAAATCTGACACCTCTGTGTCTCGGAATCGATATTCATGAACCAAAAGTCTTTGTATGAGATATTATGGCTCACCCTGTACAATGTGCAAAGTTATTCTGATTTATATTTTGTTGAACAGCTTTGATATGTCCCTAACCAGGTACATCAGAGAGAGTCTGCATTATCTCTGGTAGCCCAGACAGCATTATGGAAGCCCTCATCTTCATAATTGGGAAGATAAAAGAAAAGCCAGATCCCAATGCAAAGCCAGCTATTGACTTTGACAACAAATTGGCTGTGGATCGTGATAAACAGGTTTGTTTCCTTGGATTTGAGTTATGAAATCTTGATTCATTGCATTTACTCAAAGCTGTCCTAATTGCACTATTTCTTATGCAGATGAAGATCCTTGTCCCAAATAGCACTGCTGGCATGATAATTGGAAAAGGAGGAAGCTACATCAAGCAAATTAAAGAGGAAACTGGTGCATATGTACAAATCTCTCAGAAGGCAAAGGACACAACTCTGCTTGAGCGATGCATCACTGTGATTGGTCTGTCTAAGCAACATCAAATGAGAACTAAGGTGTTATTTTGAATTCATGAATTTGTGTCATTTTAATTCATATTGATATCCCATGTCTAGGTGAAGGTGAGACTAGTGAGAAAGCCTGCGCAATGATATTGACCAAAATTGTTGAAGATCCCCAAAGTGGGTCATGTCTGAATGTCAGCTATGCTGATGTCTCTGGCCCAGTTGCTAATTTCAATCCCACTGGTTCTCCGTTTGCAGTTTCAACTGCTACCTCTTCCAGTGAGTGACATGGATGCCTGTATCTCTTGAGCTAATTCATTGACATAAATATCTGAGATGTTGATGTTTGTGTCTAGGTCCTGGAAATGGGTCATATGGTTCAAATATTGTGAATGCCTTGGCAGGAGGCTTAAATTTCTCACTAAACTTGGGACCTGTTGGAACTGCACCCCTCAACAACAGCACCATGATGAGCCAGATCATGGACCATGTTCGGAGCACTCTTCGAGGTAGTGGCTACACTGAGCAGGCAACACATGACATAGTGTCCTCTTTGAATACGTTGGCCAATTATGGTATCTTGGGAGTGGGGATGGGCATGGGCATTGCTCCTATTTCTACCAGTACTTCCAGTTCTACGATTCAGCCACCAGCGAGTGAGTCTGCAATCGCACCCCATTCAGCAGTTGCAAACCCTGTAAGTGGTGCAGTTGCTCCCATTTCAATGGTGAGCACTGATGCTGCTTCAGATGTACCACCCTTGACCACTTCATATGCCATGCGCTATACAACAGCGTTTGATCCCTTTAGCACTCAAAGTAGTCCAGCTTCTGCCATAACTGGATCACCCATTCTCCACACTAACAGTAATTCCTATGGTTTGGGGACAACAGGGACACCTGTGACCAATTCTCCCATTATGAATCCAAATCAGGTGTCAAAATCAGTTGAGGTGTCTGAGAACATTGTTGGTGCTATTCTTGGGCCAGGGGGAACAGCTCTAGTTGAGATTCAACGCTATAGTGGTGCAACTATCCAGATCACAAAGAAAGGGATCTTTGCACCAGGTACAAGAAATCGAGTAGTAACAATCACAGGGACTCCAGAGGCCATCAATACAGCTCATTGTCTCATACAACAGAGAATCACAAAGGAAGAGGAGAAGCGAAAAATCCAGAACTACTTACGAGTCTAGGTCACCATAAAATGACAGATTCATAGCATCCACCTATCTCACAGATAAAATGGATGAATTTTGTGTCATAAAAGAGGTAGTTGTATTGGCCTCATGCTCAGCTACCCCACCTCTGATTCAGTGGCATTAATTTCCAGTTTCTAAAGTGCACTTGCTGCACAAGTCATGGGTCTGCCTTGTGTTCCAATTTTAGATATTGTTGCATGTGTCTTTGAAAGAAATGCACAGTCATGGTGTCCATGAATTGTGTGTCAAGTTCAGTCCAATTGTACTGTTACCTTATTCATCCTGTAAGGATACACTGTCTTGGATTTCATTTTTAAATCACTTCCCCTCTCCCCCATTTTAGTAGGCCTCGATTTAGAGAGCTTGATTTATAATATCAAATGGCTTGAAGGATTGCTGGACTTCACTTGATGTTTTTCTCCTTATCTCTCAATTTTGTGAGAGTTATTTTTCTTTTCCCTTGTAGGTCTATTCATACCACAAAGAATCATATGCTCTGGTAGGAATTCTGTACATATTGTCCCCTCTGATTCAGAGGCAGTGGTCATACTTAAGAGCTTCTGTTTGAAGAGGCTGGGCTATTTTTTCCTCACTGCTATAATCCTATAGCTCATTGAATCTTCGCTGAGGTATTTCTTGAGCATGGAAGTCCTTGATATTGGCTAGTCCTTGAGCTGCTCTGATGTATGGTTGAAGGCTTCCTGCATTGCAGGAAACTGTCATGGAGCCAAATGAAAGGCACCTAGTCATGTGTAACCCTCTTTTAGCCTTATTTGTTATGAAACCTGCCTTTGAATCTCTGTCTTGAAGATTTTGCTTTTTTTTTATTGCTGTGTTGTGCTTGTCTCACTTGGCTGTCTGAAGTGTCCACAAAAACATCACATGTGCATGGTATCAGTTCTTTGTAAGATCAGTCACATCTATTCTCCTCCCTCTTCATCTCACACCTTTCGTATAGTTCATCATGATGTAGTGGATGACTTCCACATGCAAGCCACATTTATTGTTACCATCATCGCTGGCTATAGTTCATTCATCCACTTCTGGTCTGTGATCATAAAACAGAGTGCATAATGCCAAATTTGCAGCAGAGATTTTTTTCTCCCACTCCGTCCTGGGATGAGATTTTTAAGTATTATTTGTTAGAATCAGTCTTATTAGCCTAGAGTAACAAATGATCTGATCAAAGCATGGAAACTTCACTTGAAAAGAGCTTTATTGCAAACTGATGCAATGTCAGAGTGAGTATTCTCACCCATAGTCATATTCCTGATGAAGGAAGAGGAATGTTCATATTTGACAGTTTGATATTGAAATAGGTGCATGAGGTTGCTATATTCTGTACATATTGTACTGAAGTATGTTTTTGGTAAATGAGATGCTTGATATAGAAAGGATTGTGAATTCACTTACTTTGCCCCATGGAATGTGATGAAAAACATTCACAATTGAATAAACTATATGGTGGCATCAACCCTTCCATTTTTTTTGCTACAGCTGTTATCATAGGTGCTGAGGGAAGGTAGCCCGAACATGATCAAGTTTTCTGCATGTAAACTTTTCTTAGTTCCATCATTTGTCTGATATCATCTATGCACACTACAGTAGAGGAACATGGACATAGCCATGGTATATATTCCTTCTTGGCATGGTTCACATTCAACAGGAAGACATTGATGAAGCCTAGCAGCTTGTCTCATTTCTTGAAATGGAATTTTAGCATCAGCTGCTTTTAACCAACAACTTTTTCATCATTAACTCATGTTAACTGTTAAGGAACTGGCTGAGACAGACACAACCTGCTACTGAGTGCAAAACATCCTTAGTGTATCATCTCTGGCTTGCAACTTATACAGCTTAATAATTGCAGTCTTGTGTTTTCAGTGTGTACTGTGGGTATTCCTGATCTGTCCGTAGGCAGGTGTTGTTACTTACAATCTGACTCAAATTATGATGGTAGTACCTGTGAGATCCGTAATGAAATACGAGATGGTTCAACCACAGGAAAGAGTATATTAACAAGACAAAGATAACTGACCAGAGATAGAAGAGTCCATCCGGGTGGCAGAGAAAAGGATATCCACACGTAAATACACGGAACCACTGAATATAACAGACTGACTGGATGTTCCTCCCCAGGTAGGGGCAGTCTCTCGGAGGTGGGAGGTGGAGGGGAGGACTCCTCCCCCTGCTCGCCACCCCCGGAGGTCCACAGTACATTACTTAGCAAGATAAATCTCCAAGAGGTTTTTGTGCTTCATAGTCCATTTACTGTAAGACTTGGCTAGTTAATCCATTACTGACAAGTGATCAGAGTGATGATATCACTCAAGAAACAATTTTTATTTTTGTCTACCAGTTTGAAGCTTATGAAACCATACTTGCACCGATACACTTGCCACTCCTTTTCTCCGCTTCTGGCACCCAGAGTTGGAGACTTCATTTAATTGAGAATAGCACATTCCAATCAAGTTTTCTTATCGAAACATAAAAAATGTGGACGTCTACAAACAAAAATCCTTTTTTTTCTCTTGTCCACAGTGAAAAATAAAGGTAGAGAGATGGTTTATGTAGTTTGCAATTAATAAATGCACTCTTTCTGAAGAAATTGGTTTTACTTTTTCAAGCCCCAGGCCTTCAGAATGTACTATGGGCCCTCACAGTTTTGGAGTATCATAGCCTAGCCCTACTTGGCACTTGAATAGAACTTGGGAAATTAGGCTTATAGATGTCACGAGGCCGATGTCCGAAGGTACCCATGTGAAAAGTCGCATCGCGGAATGGAAATCGGTCCGTAGAAAGCCCCATGCCCTGCATCATCATTGAATCAAGTTCAAGGGCTGAGGGGAATGTGAGATGTTTATTAACCCTCTCGCAGCCGTTCACGCCATATGGCGAGTTCAACGCGACGAACCTCCAGCATTTAAGTCCTCGGCACTGAAAGGGTTAAGTGAGAAGAGGGCCTTGGACTGAAGAGGGGGATGCGCAGAGCAGAGATCCAGCCGGTTGGTGACTCATGAGAAACCAATCGTGTCGGTGTCACGGACTGACGTCAATCCTAAGCGGCTAGCTCATGGTGGGTCTCATCGCTCATTCCTGCCGCACGCTAAACTCTGCCATGCCTTCAAAAGGTCTCTTCCTCGCCGCTATTTGATCAGCTACATAATAATACACCCCCGACGGAAGAATCGTATTTGCATAGAAACACAGTTACGAATTACTTCTATGTTGCCTGAACGGAAACCAAGGCCAGTCATACAGGGAGAAAGCTCAGCTTTCGCGTGATCCGCTAAACTGATTTTTTTTTCCTACTACCATTCGGCAAAGAGCAGAAAATCAAGCGAGGATCGTTTTCTTCTCCCCGTTTCCTAGCCCGTCCTTTATTCCTGCTGGAGGATTTCCTGTGCCTGGAGAGAATGAATAAGATGCATGGAGGTGCACCCAAGCGCGCGTTAATCAATGTGTCGTCGACACTTTAAGTGAACAGGACTTATTATATTCTCCTCGAACAGCCTTTGCCTTGAAGGGGATTGAGTATGAAACGAAGCCGATTCTTTTGGTTAAGGATGTGGGAGAACAAGTGAGTGATCCGCCTGACAGAAAATCCGAACTTCCGGCCATTTGTTTCCCTTGAAACTCTCTTCAGGTCTCTTTTTGATTCGCGTAGCACACATAATAATACCAACAAGGGAATCCAATGTGTCAGGTTCCCATTGCATTGCTATTGGAGGACAAAATTCTCATTCAGTCGGTGAGTCAAAACGTTGCATTTGCTGTTTATAGGAAGCAGCGACGTGAAAAAATCTCTCATAGATCAGGATGATAAAGTATCTGGAGGAAACTCCCAATGAGCACAACTCTTAAATCCCAGCTGTGTCACTACTGAGATTAACGCGGGCAGACGAGAAAATAGCGATACGGATATAATCCTACTGTCCCGCAGCTGGGGCACCGCGACATCTTATCAACTGCCACATAACGGCTTATTTCCAGCAAGGATTCAGCCGAGACATGTCAGCTGAGGAAGCTCAGTAATGTCCAAAGTGTTTTCCTGCTGTGATTATCAAGCATTAATAAAGGCGATTGCGGTGTTTTGAAGTGCAGCTGTTACTCAACACTTAGCATTCAGTTGGGGTGTCTCTGTTATGAAGCAACTGTGCTCTAACAGAGGAAAAACTAGGAAAGAGCTGGTCTGCGTGAGTTACGTCATGGGCGAATTCTATTGGTAGTTCAGATTTAAAAGAAGACACTGGGAAGTCATATCTAATTTTTATGCGCATTCTCAAAGTTTTGTCATTTTAGGACCTCAGGAGGCATAAGAAAAATTTATTGTTAATTTTGGTGTGGAATAAAAAACCTAGCTTGTGGTTGTGCGCACTTCGAGACATTCTCATCATCAGACCCAGGCAGAGATTCAAATAATTGGCGAACTTGCGAGCCTGGCTCGCGGGAAATCAGAGCTGGAGTGGGCAGGTGGGGTAAGAAAGTTGAACAGTGGCGATGATAGGGATAGGGATGAGGAAGCATCAGGGAATGTACGAAAGTCATATGAGCATAAAATATCAGTGAAAATTCAGACTAAATAGGTCGGATTCTTTTCATCAAAAGCAATAGCTTAGGGAAGGTGCGATCTCACTGTCGTCGCTCTAATGGAGTTACCTCCACTCTGCCCCTCCGTATTGGTGACGCCCAGATGCTCAGAGCAGCAAGAAACGGATGTCAGTGTGCGCGTGGCAGTCGCGGTAGGTAGGGGTATAACGTTTCAGATGAAAATTTTCATGGTAAAAGTGAACTGATTTCCCCCCAATTCTACATTGTGACAAAGTGACAAAGTAAGCATATATTTTTTGTCAAAGCAAGTCTCCATAACATCTTATCCTTTTCCTTAGAAGCTTGCTACCTACATTATACTATACTTATTCATAATGCTTGCAAATACGCATTTCGATGACTTCAAATATCTTTTCCTTTGATTCCTTGAGCAACTCAATGTTTTTCTTTTTTTTTCCAGCTGCTGTGCAACAAAATCACACAATCAAAACCGCTACTGATGCAGAAATTAAAGAAAAAGGCCATACTTGGACTCATAATTCCATATTCGATCAGCTTTCGTCGCGGAGTTACACACTACAACACTATGCACTATAGTGGATACTCCACATTGGTCACTACAGTCTTTTTTCAATTTTACGGTCACTGACAAAAGTACTCATATACAAAAGGAACTAGTAAATGTTAATTTATAAATTGTTCTATTCATGTTTTTTATTTCCTCTGCGAATAACTATTTGATCTATTTGAAAAAAAGGATGCAGGTTTGCTCATAATAGGTCTTGTCAATATCATTCTAATGCCAATGACTGTGACTTTGTACATGCTATCTCTATAACATTATATTAATAATATCGTCTGAAAAAGTGCATGTTAACCCTTTCTCAGACCATGAACAGGATAAAATGTTTTTTCCTTTTGTGGGGTTTTTCTTTTTCTTCTTTGCTTGAAGGGGTGTGAGAATACAGCAGAGAAGCAACTGGATTAACTGGATTGTCAACCCGTTCATTGACCTCTTTTGGGGAGTATTGTGCATTTAAGATAACCAGAGGCTTTTTGATTTCTTATACGATTTTTTTTTACATACTATCCAACAAAAATGTATTCATTATTAATGGATATTCTTTGTGCTATTGGAGGTGATATGATCTCTGGTCAGACAGTGGATAGTAGGGATTGCACGGCATATGCTTTGCTGCAGTGCAGCAGGGCAGACCAGCTTCCAGCATAGCTGGATAACAGCTGAGCTATTCTCTTATTTTCTCTGCTGTTACTCAGCTGCAAGATGTGTGACACTGCCAGTTGAGATTCCACTGATATGCTCTTTCTCGCAGCTGCACACTCAGCTCTTTCCCAGCTGCATCCCGACAGAGTGTGTTACCTGGATAACCCGGAAAATCCTCTCTTGCCCAAGGTATTATACAAGCCCATCAGATACTGGGTCTGGATGAGCATGAAAGTTAACTGGTGACCCGGCTGAATCCGTCGGTTGTACCCCGACCCATGATAACCACTTCCCTCGTTCTCTCCTTGCAGGTTCAAAGTAGACATGAGCGAATATCCCATCATCACCCGGATTAATGAAGAACTTGGCCAGCTCGATGCCTTCGTTATGGCACATCCCNGAACTTGGCCAGCTCGATGCCTTCGTTATGGCACATCCCACCAAGCAGCCAGATGCACCTCCTGAATTTCGATCTTGAATGCCCTCGGTTCCTCCGTCCATGCCCTCAAAGTCGTGGCATGCTTGTGCAATAAGCTGTGGTGAATTTTATATGGAATGCTTTGAGAACATGAAATATAAAGTGCAAGTGTCCTCTGTGTCCTTTCATCTCGCCATACCTCGGGTGGAAAGAGGTAGCCATCTTCAACGTAGTAGGTATTGAGCACGTAGTCTGCAAATCGTAGAGCTCTCGAACGGATACATGAATGTATTAATACTTTCTGATTGGCAAATCTTGTTCACAGAAATATTCCCCCCCCCCCCATTTCTTTCCATTCCTGGTTTCTCCTTTGCAAAATCCTTTGCCTCAAGAAATGAGCTATAAGAAGGTAGACAAGAAGCACTTATTTTCTAATTATTCGTTGCATTCAAAGTGAGGGAAAGGGGATTAGGGTAAGTGAAATAAATTCCGACCCTTTAAGGTAAAAATCCAACACCTTGTACACGTTTTGAAATAGGTGGTTTTAGGATCTATATTATTCGAGAAGATGCACATCCTATCGATTCACGTCTTGAGGGTGGGGACATCGGTGTAATTTGATTGAAAAAGACATTGGATTTGTTATATTCAATGATGATGTAGGGGTGGACTTTTTGGCAGGATTGGAATTTGTCTCACCCTAGTCATCGGTTCTGGTTGGGTTTAAGATTCTCAGTTCGGTGGCCTTCCACACCAGCTTTATAGCATTAAATATTGGGAGATGACTTCAGTCAAAGTTCAGTCTTGATGGGATGCCATTCCGCCCCATTTTGAGTGCCGACTTTGAAGGAAGCAGCAACAAACCAACAGTACATGATACCCATTCTTCATTTCGTGGATGTAGAGTTGACAAAACATTTAGTGCTGTTGTCAGAGGTTCCATCTATTATAATTAGGGCTGTACCGGTGGCTACATTTGGCCGGTGGGCCGATGGCCGATTATTTTCTTATACCAATCGGTCGGTACCGGTGCTGGTGCCGGTACCTCTTGTGACGTGTAGAGAAACAGCGAAAAAGCATTCGACAAAAAATTTTTAAAAGTCAAATAGACATATTATGAATGCACGTTCAATTTTATTATTGCTTCCACGCTGGGTGTTTCGAATACACCCATGTATCGACCTGAAACATCGATAATGCATCGATGCTGCCTGGGGGTGGGGATGTCAGCGGATTCAGTCTTTTCTCACTGCGATCGGGATCTGGTTTCTGCCTCGCTTCCGCCATTTCTTGCTTCGATCGGGGCGCGGACCTATATCCGCCTTCCAAAATCTGTCGCCTGTGATTCGAGGAGTTGGAGGGGGAGGTGTGACCTTCGCGGCGGTGATAAAGCATACCATACCTCAACTATCGAAAATGACATCAATACATCGATGGATGAACTGCGATAGCCCTAATTTTTTCCTATTACCGTTGAGAATCGGTTACCGAGACCCGTTCACGTGGTATTTTTTTATTTTTCCTCGTTCAGCACGTTCTTCCTTGAACATCGGCACCGGCTGGTTCCAAACCTGCGATGGCCGATGTGGCCGATAGTCCAACACCGGCGGCCGATACCGGTGTTAGCCGATACATCGGTACAGCCCTAATTATAATATATCCTTTCTGGGTATGGAAAAATCACAATGCCTATCAGCGAGACGTTCACGGGAAGAAATGCTTCACCCTGCATGTCTGCAAGTCCGAGACAGGGTCTTGTGAACATCCGAGCGCGAACTTAGCAATGACACATTCTTCTTTTGTCCTTAACTCATTCTATCAAATTGTTATCACTTCTGCTATCAGCAGCATTTTCCTTCTCCTTCAATGGAGTCTCAGATTTGTCTGGTTTGTGTAGGTAATCAGTAGGTCTTGCTCTAAGCCTAGTCACCTGCAATTTTCAAATAGTCCATTAAAATAGTCCTCCTTGCAAATTAAATCGAACTAAAGAAAGTTAGGTCTGTAGATATGACGCCAATGACTAAACAAAACCATGTGAAACCAGGTCTCATCACTGAAAAATGGAAACCGGTCCACTGGAAGCCCCACGCTCTACATCACCACCGAACCAAGTTCAAGGGCGGAGGGGAATGTGAGTTGTTTGTGAGGCTTAGCGGGCTGGCGTATGATGGAAGACAGTCGCGTTAGTGCCGTGCGGCGACGTGAATGCCAAGGGACTGGACTTGCCTTCAGGGTCGGGGTCATCACACATTCCTACCACACGCTCGTGAGTTGAGGTGAAGTCGGTACGGAAGTTTCCACTCTAGAGAAGGTGCGAAGATAACCTAGTCGATGTATAGAGCAGGGGTTGCTCACTTAATATAAACGTACCATTGTGAAAGTGCTTTATGAAGAATGCTACCTGACGGAAAACAAAGACCAGTCATAAAGGCGGAAAGCTCAGCTTCCGCGTAGGCAGCAATTTTTTTTTTAACATCCTTCTGAGAAGAGCAAAGAATCAAGCGACGATCGTTCTCTTTTCCTCACTTTCCCAGCCCGTGCTCTATTCCTACTGGAGGAGTTCCTGCTCCTGGAGAGTACGAATTGGTAAGTAGCGTCTGACGCGTTAATCAGTGCTTCGCCGACGGTGTAAATGGACAGGACTTACATTTTACCCGAATAGCCTTGGCTTTGAAGGGGATTGAATATGAAACGAGGCCGATTCATTTGATCAAGGATGGGGGAGAACAAGTGAGTGACAGTGACAGAAAATCTGAGCCTCCCGCCATTTGTTTCCTTAAAACTCACTTCCGGTCTGTTTGATTCCCGTAGAACACAGAAGAATTTCACAAAGTGAATCCAATGCGTCAGGTTCCTGCCTTGCTACTGGAGGACGAAATCCTCACTCAGTCTGTGAGTCTAAACATCTTAGTTGTTGTTTGAATGAAGCAGCGACATGAAGGAAATTTTCTCTCATAGATCAGTATCATGGAGTATCTGGAGGAAACCAATCCAGAAAATCCTCTCTTGCCAAAGGATGGAGACGAGTCTCGGTTCCAAACTGAGTAAGTAAGTATACTTAGCAGTAAAGAAAGCACTCCTTGTGCCTCCGGAACAGTACCATCCAGGCTCTCTAGACGCTTAACTAACGTAGACCTTAGGTTGGAATACAAAACAACGTCCCGAAGCAGTTGAAGGAAGATGAGCGGCAACGCTGGCCGGCTTCTGCCATAATCAGAGGATTCAATGGCGTGTCCAATTTTTAAGAGCTCAAGAAATGTTATTTGCAATTGATTATGATTGTGGTTTTGTTTCAGCGTTAGAGAAACTACTCGCCCGAAGTGCTGGAAAGTATTGCGTGGGAGATAATGTCACGATGGCAGATTGCTGTCTTGTACCACAGGTCTTCAAGGCACACAGGTGATACCCAAAGATATAATGATTATGTAGATATTATACAAGCCCATCGGATACTGAGTCTGGATGAACACGAATGTTAACTAGTGACCCGGCTGAATCCGTCGGTTGTACTTGCTGGGTACTATTGGTGAAGGGAGCAAGAGAGGAACGTCCAAGTTTCATCTGTACTCGCTTATAGGGTAGTAGTGGGCCTAATTACTTCTTGAACCGGTCGAGCTACGGAAGCAATACCGTGTAGGGTGGTTCGTCGGTCTACGTGGAGGACTTAAAGCTAGAACTTACGGGAGCCAAGGAGGCAGGTACGGGAGTTTCAGCACCGTACGAACACGTTATTCGACACCACTTAAAATATACCTTACGAAACTCTGCATGAAATATAAAGGGCAAGTGTCCTCTGTGTCCTTTCATCTCGCCATACCTCGGGTGGAAAGAGGCAGCCATCTTCAACGTAGTAGCTTTTGAGCACGTAGTCTGCAAATCATAGAGCTTTCGAATCTGAGGGAGCGTGTGCGATGAAGTCATCCCCAACATCAGTTTACTTCAATAATGGAAGCCCGAAGTCTTGTATGAACCATTTGCCTTACTCGGACTTACTGTCGGAATATGAGACATCCAATCCAAGGTTTTAAATGCGTCTCTACCACGCTTGGGCGCGATCAGTATCCCA
This sequence comes from Darwinula stevensoni, assembly GCA_905338385.1. NCBI lineage: Eukaryota > Metazoa > Arthropoda > Ostracoda > Podocopida > Darwinulidae > Darwinula > Darwinula stevensoni. The sequence continues at coordinate 65,601 of CAJPEV010000575.1, read as the reverse complement.
TTACTTTTGCTGAAGGCAATGTTTTTTTTCGGATTCTCTCATGAGCTTCTGCATCAAAATTTCCCTTCCCCGCCAAACAAAAATATGGAGCCATCGTACGCCATTCAATGTGGAATGGCGTACGATTGGAGTTGCAGCTTTTTGAAGATCAACACTGTGGGAACGTTCACTCTGCAAGATTTCACCGTTTTTTTTCCTAAAAGTCTTCAGTTGTGCACGGCAGGATTTAACAATGTATCTCGACGTCACTGCCCCATCTGTCGCAGAAACTGGAATTTATGCAGATCTACCACTTAACACATATGACCAATATTATTTTCTAACGTCTCCATTTTGCGCTCCACCTATTCTTTGCTGTGAACTGAGAAGTTGTGGCAAAAGGACGACAAGGGAGAAGAAAACTGTTCTCATCGCTAGTCAAGTGTCGCAAAAGGCCCTAAGGGGATGGGGTTCATATCATACAAGCTGGGTTGTCCGGCGTTGCCCGGGATATTTTTTAGGAGTAATATAGCTGTTGTTCTTTTATGTGCTTTTTTGTTAGTGCTTATTTATCTAAGTCCGGCCAGCATGACGGGGACGGGAGCACTGCTCTGGCCATTTTATTTTTATTTGTTTTTTTTTTCTTATTTTTTTAAAAGTTGTTCTAAATTAATTATTAACTCAAAGGGGCTCTTCTTTCACAAAAATCTGACTTAAATGAGTTTCTCAATGATATTCTTATTTCACAGGAAAAACTAAACTCCATTTTCTCNCCCCCCCCCCCCCCCCCGGAGCCGCCCCCCCTGATCCCGACCCCCCTATGACCTGCTACTGGACAGACCCCACCCTCCTGCGAAGGTTTCAGGTCGATATCTCTAACGGTGTCCGAATACATAGCGTCAGATGGACAGAGACAGACAGAGATCCTTGCTTATAGATATAGATTAAGCGCAAAAGGTAGGAGACATGAAAAATAAGAATTCAGCCATCGCTCCCTTGATCACGAGGGAAAAGCCCCTCACACACTGGTATTATACACAAATGTATACAGGGTGAATCAAAAGTCACTGGACGACTTTAAACAGCTTTAACTCAGCAAGGAAGGCTTTAATTTGCAAACGGTTTATTGCAGGCGAAGGAGCGTGCGTTAATTGACGAAACAACATGGAGTAGGCATGACATTCCAATAAGAAATGGGACAAGCCTGCACGAAACGAAAAGCAACAATTTTCAACGTAAAAGTGATAGGGTACAACGGAAGCCCTATTCACGATTATTATTTTTTTTTTTTTTGCTGCAAAAATTGGTTTTCTGATAATGCCGATAAACTTTCTTCGGAGGAACGTGTCGGGATCGTTAAAAATTCTCTATCCGTTAAGGAAGTCTTTCCGAAGTGAAGCGTCGTTTTGCCTTGACGGGTGGATAGGCCGGCTCGGGCCCTTCGAGTGGCTTCCCAGGTCGCCGGACCTGACTCCACTCGACTTCTGGCGGCGGGGTTTCATTTAAAGACCAGGGATGTCATCGAACTGAAGCAACGCGTCACTGAGATTTCTGGGGTTGCTTTTCGGTGACGGCTTGCGTGATTTGAGCTTGATGGTGCTCAATATCAGGGCAAATCATTACAATCATTTTTACGCCAAATAAATAAATATTTTTTTTTTGCAAGGTTGCATATTGATTAATTATTGCAAGATATTTCCCACGCAAAAAAAACCGTTTGCAAAGTAATGCCTTCCTTGCAGAGTTATAGCTGCTTAAAGTCGTTCAGTGACTTTTGACTCACCCTGTATGTGGAGTTAATTAAGAGTGAACATCAGCTGCTCGTATCCACTGATTCTTTTTTGCCATCACCCGAGATGAGCCGTTACGGAAGTAGCTGAGGTTGACACATTTTGCTGGTGAGTGTAAAAACACATTAGCGTAACTTCTCTGGCTTGCTAGTTGCATCATCATTTTGTAATGTAAATGCTGGCGCACTTGTTTCTATGGGAGCTACTCAATTTGTGCTGCCTTGTTTTTTCGGTGTGTAATCACTTTGAAAGTCAAACCTCCAAGCACTGGGTTTCTCCATTTTTTAGGTACACAGTCAGTCCTTTTACAAAAAAAATGCTATTAAATTGTAGGCCATTACTGTTAGGTTAGGTTAGGGCGTTAATTTCACTCATGAGCACTTTCATTTTTATCAGCCAGCTTGAAGCCATACTTGAGCCGGTTCTATTCACTTTTCCTAAGTTCCTCGCACAGAGTTGGGCATTTCATTTGCCATATTCCTCATGTTTCCTGAGAGAATGGCTATTTGGAAGAGTAGTTAAAGAAAGCTGTAGCGAATTCCGATCAAATTTTCTTATCAAAGCAAAAGAAATGTGGCACTCCACATTTCTTTGGTTTATTCCTCCACCTCCATTATTGTGCAAAACAAGATAACGAGAACTTAGGGTTTTTTTTTTCTTGGTTGACAGTAAATAAATGCATTCTTTCTGATGAAACAGGTTCTTTTTTTTTCAAATCCCCAAGCCTTCACAAAAATCTATAATTATTCTTCAGGTTCTCAAAGCATTCCATATAAAATTCACCGCATCTTAATGCACAAGTATGCCACGACTTTAAGAGCATTCAAGATCGAAATTCAGGGGGTGCATCTGGCTGCGCGTTGGGATGTGCCGCAAAGAAGGCATCAAGCTGGCCAAGCTCCTCATTGATCCGAGTGATGATGGGGTATTCGCTCATGTCCACATTGAACCTGCAAAGAGGGAACGAGAGGAGTGGTTTTCATGGGTCGGGGTATAACCAACGGATTCAGCCGGATCACCGGTTGACTTTCATGTTCATGCAGACCCAGTATCTGTTGGGTTTGTATCATGGCTATCACCTGCGGGCATTGTAGACCTGTGGTACAAGACAGCAGTCTGCCATCGTGACGTTATCTCCCACGCAGTATTTCCCTGCACTCTGGGAAAGTATTATTTCTAACGCTGAAAGAGAACGGCAGTCATAATACTTGGTAAAGAACATTTCACGTCAAACTTGAACTTTTGACAATTGGATATACCATTGAATCCTCTGACTATGGCAGAAGCCGCCCAGGGTTGCCGTTCTTCTTCTTTCAACTGCTGCAGAACGCGGAGGTTTTGCATAGGTTGGATTCCAGATGCAATCAATTCGCAGATCTCTCGGACCTACCATGACAAGGCCTCCGTGTTCCTCACGAAAGAAATGACGATTCATATGAATGAATGAGTCAAACCTTGGCTCTGAGCAGAGGTAGAAGTATTTCGTGAAAGTGTTACCATGCAAATATAATTCACTCGTTGGGGACGAGATATGTAGCTGATCCAATAGAAGCGTGGAAGAGATCTCACCTTTGAAGGCATGGCTGAAGTGGAGTTGAGTTGAGCGTGTGGTAGGAATGTGTGATGACCCCGACCCTGAAGGCAAGTCCAGCCCCTTGACATTCACGTCGCCCCACGGCACTAACGCGACTGGTTTCCATCAGACTCCAGCCCGCTGAGCCTGTGAAGCGACTCCACACACCCCTATACACCCACACACAGCTTCAGCCCACGGCTCTCCATCTCCCACAAACAACTCACATTCCCCTCCGCCCTTGAACTTGGTTCGGTGGTGATGTAGAGCGTGGGGCTTCCAGTGGACCGGTTTCCATTTTTCAGTGATGAGACCTGGTTTCACATGGTTTCGTTTAGTCATTAGCGTCATATCTACAGGCCTAACTTTCTTTAGTTCGATTTAAGTTGCAAGGAGGACTATTTTAATTAAGCCAATGGCATTCCAAATTTGCAGGGGACTAGGCTTAGAGCTAGACCTACTGATAAACAAGAATCTTTGGCCCAATCCTAGCACAACGTCATTCAATTCATTGGAAGAAAAATTTCTTAGGCAAGTGTATAACCTTATCTGGACCTATGGACATGTCATAGGCTCCCCCCTATGTTGCCTAATAGTGCTATTCATAGAGAAATAATCCCATCCAGTTATACCGTCATTGGAGCATTTACAGTTTGTGACCATATCTGCTTGCAGATTGCATCAACTGTCCCCTGACTAAGATGGTCAGTGATGAAATCAAGTCCAACAAATCCAGAAGTAAACACAAACCAGACAAATCTGAGACTCCATTGAAGGAGAAGGAAAATGCAGCTAATAGGAGAAGTGATGAAAATTTGATAGAGTGAGTTAAGGAGAGAAATTTTTGACCCCTTTGTGTTTTGGATAAGCTAACTTGTGTGTATCTGATCAAACCATGGGCCACAAACACACCTGATGAAAGATTTTCCACCTGGTATACTTGCATAATCCATTGTTGCTGATTGGACTGTTGAAATAATGGGCAAATATGAGTCTTTCCTCCTAACAGAGCTTTCTCAACAACCAGGCAGAACCATATTCATGAAATTCTTGGGATCTGTCAGCAAACAGGAACATGCACACAATAGGGAATTGCATTACTTAATAGACCTATCTTTAATGTATCACAGTTATAGTCTCATTCCCTCTTGCTGTTTGTCTTATTTACCAATCCATGGTTTGTTTATTTCTGTAGTGTTTGAAATCTTTTGGAGGATTATCTATGTTCACATGTGTGGCCATCCATCCTGTAAGTAAACTGTAAGCCTCTAGTCGCCTACTGTGGGGTTTTGAGAAGGCATATGCCTGAAATTATAAGACCAAATAGTCCTTGTCAATATGCAAGTTATTCCATGGTCATTTGAATTTTTATTTTCAGTGGAGATGCAAGGACACAATGGTTCGTATTGGCTGCAATCATACTCCTTTCTGTTGGCACAAGGCTTTACAAAGTGGAAACCCCAAATCATGTCTGGTGAGTATGACCCTGAAGATCAGTACCATTTCCAGTAGATTACAAATGCAATTTTGGACTTATTGCTTGTGCTTACATATCAAAGCTACTTATCCTTGAAACTTCTTAACTTATTCATAAAAGGTATCAATTTATAATTTATAATTTGAACTCCATTGGAATTTTGCACTTTGGAATACAATACAAGCAGAACACAAATCAAACCCGTATGGGCTATTTTCACACAATCATGCAGTAGCCAGGCTAGACTGACTGCATCTTGGTAGTATAATCACAAAGATAGTAACAAACCACAAGTTGAGTGCACCTAGGTGTGAAATATAGAAATAGTTAATTTTTTGATAGCAGAAATGTATAGGGTATGAATTCCATGAAAGAATGCAAGAAGATTATTTTGACAATTGCATGTTGAGAGTATGCTTTAGTGGGTAGCAGAGCTCAAATAGGGATGTGAACCACTAGCACTTGACCTGGCTTAGTAATGCTCTTATAATATTTCACTTTGCTGTTTGACCTTGACTACCCACTCATGTCTGGTTGATGTAATTGTTGTCATACTGTTCCTTCATTCTGCAGTGAATTTCATGGCTCTGCACATTTTTATTGCTAAAAAAAATGTTATAGTCCAAGCATCTCTTGCTTGGCGTACTCCATGAGATTGGCCGTCTTGTTTGTAACAATATTCCCAAGATACAGTGTGTCTGCCAAGCTTGACTGCTGGTGCTAGTAGCCCATAGCTCATATTCTTCATCTCTTTCTATAAATTTACAATTGCATTTATAACTTTCCTGACTTTGCTGTTTATGATCGGGTGGCCAAAAAATATTTGCACAAAGTATGTTTTAGGCAATTTCAATGTCCACTGATGCCGTAATTTTCACAAGCAAATATATATAAAAGAAGTTCATTCACATCTTATTCTTATTTAAACTAATCATTAATATAATCTCCCGTCTTGACTTTGCAATGATGCACTCTTAACAACCATTGTCTCAAAACTTGTCGACAAAAAGCCTTAGGTACTCTATCAGCCCTGTTTTGAATTTCTCTTCTTAACTCATCGTAGTTTATCACGTCCTGCTTGATGTTACGCATCAGATCGCCCCATACCCCATAGTCCATCAGATTCAGATCTGGACTGTTGGGAGGTCAGATGTTTACTTTCCAAAAGTTGGGAAGCTGATCTTGATGCCAGCTGTGAGATAGTTTGCTTTGATGCACTAGCGTCCCATGTTGTTGATATATCCAATGGTCATGCTCGAACGACCTGTCCCCTTCCCTCTTCACATGTGGCTGTACTTGGTTGATGTTAAACTGTGCAGTCATTCTTTGCCTGGGATCAAAGAAAATGGGTTGCATCAGACCATTCCAGGTGATCCCCATCCAGACCATGATTGTTAATGGATGTCGGCTGGAAATGGAAATGGCTTGGGCTCCATTTTCACTGAAAATGGAGCCCGAGCCATTTCCATTTACATTAGCTTCATTTCTAGAATGAACTCCTGAGTTCCTGCGATTGGTAATTGGGACTGCCATGAAATTCTTTCCATTAGAAAACATGATTTTTCTTAGATCTGCCAGCATGGCAACTTGGCAGTTGTTTAGGAAAAACACTGTTTAAGATGAAAGAAAACTAATTTTCTGTGCACTTCACTTTTAGCCATTTTTCATGAAAACTAACAGGAGTAGGTGATGGGCTATTTATATGCCCTTTTCCTGTTACTTTTTAGAATAGTCTCGAATTATCTAGTATTGGTCATCTGCATAGCACCTTAGTCCAAATAAACTAAAAGTTGTGCAAATATTTTTTGGCCACCTGATATATCTGCAAAGAGACTTTGCAGGATTCATTTGAACTCCTTTTGTATATTTTGCTTACAAATTAGAGAAACATCTGCTGCTTCAAAGCCAAAAAATGCTCTCAATATTGGAAATCTGATTCCTAATGTCTTAGGAAAAAAGGTGATTAGGAACTACTTTTGTTTCATGGTCTTTTGAACTTGCATTCCTAGTTGGGATGAGACTCACTTTGGAAAAATGGCAAGTTGGTACATCAACAGGACGTTCTTCTTTGATGTCCATCCACCACTTGGCAAGGTATGCTTGTAGTTCTTTTCATATATCCTGGTGGTAAGGATGATATTCTGGTTTCAGGATTACTCTTCATGAAGGGAATTGTTTTCTTCTTCAGATGTTGATAGCAGCATCTGGGTATCTGACTGGCTATGATGGCAAATTTGACTTTGTTAAGCCTGGTGATCCTTATGGAGATGTGAATTATTTAGGAATGCGAGTGGTAGGTCTTAACTTAATCTCCACATCCTAGCATGTTGTGTTTGAGAATAATTTCATAATGTGCATATTGTCTTCTGCTTTTTGTGTAGGTGTGTGCATTGTTGGGTGCAGCTATCCCTCCAATGGTGTTTGTCACTGTATGGGAGATGACTTATTCATTGAATGCAGCCATACTTGCTGGAAGTTTTGTTCTCTTTGGTAAATGAATTTTGACTGGATTAATTTTGTGCAATGGAATTAATGCTATTCATGAATGTCTTTCCCAAATGTGTCATATATCATGAAAGAAATCCAAGTGCTGTAATTTTGTGAATTTTCCAGATTTTGGGGTCCTTACTCTGACTCAGTACATCTTACTTGATTCATACCTCCTGTTCTTCATATCAGCATCCTTCATGTGCTTGGCCAAGTTCAATTCGCTTGCTGATAGGTGAGTGAATGAAAGTAAACTAAAATGGAAAGAGATAGTTAGAGTTTGCAGCCCTTCACACAGGATTGTTTCTTCATTTGCAGGCCATTTTCACTCTCATGGTGGACATGGTTATTCCTCCTGGGAACCTTCCTTGCCTCAGCATTTAGTGTAAAGTTTGTTGGCTTATTCATCATTCTTTATGCTGGTGTGAGGACTGTTTGGGATTTGTGGGTTATTCTTGGTGATCTGGAGAAACCATTGGTGAGGTTCACAATTTGCATAATGGTGCTTTATGCTGTGATTCTGTTGTTAATTGTCTTTATTTGTCCATGCAGAGCTACACATTCAAGCACTTTGTGGCCAGGACCCTCTGTCTCATCATATGGCCTGCTGTGATGTACATTATTGTCTTTTACATCCACTTGCATGTTCTGTCCAAGTCAGGAAATGGTGATGGCCATTACAGCACAGCATTTCAATCCACTCTTGAGGGGAATCCTCTGTATAATGCGTCGATGCCAGCCAGTATGTTTTTTTAATTTGGTAATGAAACTTTGTGGCATAGGCATGGATGACCCCACTCTTATGTTTTTCTCAAGATGTGGCCTTTGGTAGTGAGATCACCCTGAAGAATTACAGAGTTGGGGGTGCTTATATACATTCCCACTGGCACCTCTATCCAAAAGGTGTTGGTGTGAGACAACAGCAGGTCACAACATATGCTCATAAAGATCCCAACAATGTTTGGATTGTGAAGGTATGCTTTTTCTAAAATTTATGTCTGTCATGAGAGTTTTTCAGCTGTTCTCTGTCAGGAATATTTCTACTTTTCAGTCTTTTGAAAAGCCTGCTCCCCTGCACAATAGCACAGAACCTGTCCAACTCCTCAAAAATGGGGATTTGATCCGCTTGGAACACAAGATCACACGTAGGAATCTCCATTCTCACAAGGTTCCAGCCCCAGTTTCAAGAAAACATTATCAGGTGACAGGATATGGAGAGGTGAGGCAACATCAATCTTTATTGATCACTATGTTTCTGGGCTTTAGCATATGGAACTGATTTGAGAATCTTTGCTCTCTCAGAATGGCACTGGAGATGCAAATGATATCTGGAAAATTGACATACCAAATGGAAAGCCAGGAGATGAGGTTCATCCTGTGAGGACAATTTTCAGGATTGTTCATCATCTATCAGGCTGTGCTCTCTACTCACACAATAAAAATCTTCCTCGTTGGTATGTGTATTTAAAAAATTATGTTCTACCATCCGAGGGCATGTTCAATACATAATACATTACTTCCTTGCCATTTCTAGGGGATTTGAGCAAATGGAAGTCACCTGCAATCCCAACCTCAGACATCCATACAACCTGTGGAATGTAGAAGAGAATTACTTCCCAAGATGTGTGTTTCTGAGTAGTTATTACCCTATATAAAAATGCTACTGTCTGCATCACTTGGTGATCTGAAACTAATTTATGTTCATTTGTTGGTGAACAGTGCCAAATGTGAGCATGGAGATGCACAGACCCTCATTCCCAAAACGCTTCATAGAAGCACATGCTGTGATGCTTCAGGGGAATGCAGGCCTGAAGCCCAAACCTGGGGAAATGTATGCTAAGCCATGGCAGTGGCCCATTGACTTTCGGGTAATTGAAACTATTCCATCTGTGCTTGGCTTTTTTTGGGGGGGACTGAATGGCAGTTGAGGAGGATATGATGGAGTTCTTTGATAATATTTCTGCACCTTTCAGGGACAGTGGTTTTCAGCTGCAGACTCTCTACATGTGTACTTATTGGGGAATCCTATAATCTGGTGGGGAAATTTGATCTTCATGACAGTCTTCCTGTGCTGCTTTGTCTACAACTCTATCAAGGAACAAAGAGGGTACCTTGATCACCCAAGTGTCATGAGTAAGTATTGAAATTCTGTGTTTGTTACTAATTCCAGACTAGAACAGCAGTTCCCAACACTGTGATAAAAAGAATGGGCTGTGAAGCCACCTGGTAGGGTGACTTCTTTATCATCATGCTGTATGCATGGTGATTTAAAAACATTGATAAAACTTCATAATTTTGAAAAGTGAATCTTTTATGTGCATGATGTTGGGGTTGCAAGAATTTGCAACTGTCTGAATGGGGTCACGTCGAAGATGTTGGGAATCACTGCTCCAGAAGATTAACTTCAGTATGCCATTTGCTTAGCTATGCATAATGCTCTCAAGATGTCATATGAAGAGATTTTCTTTTGCAGGACTCTGTGATAATCCTTTACAGGCATTAACAATTCTAGCCTTGTACCCATCATAAGATGGATATCACCCATAGTGCATTTAAAACACCCTGTATGCACTAATATAAGTAAATATGAGTGCTTGAGAAGGTGGCATGGATGCATCCATGCATCCATCTTTCAATAATTGCCTTGCTAAGGCATCTGGAATTTGCTATATACTCAAAGATGGTGAAGGGTTTTCCAACCATACAAAGTAAGCTTTAAAGACAGTATGCAATTTAAACCAAGGCCCATGCTCAAATAGGAAAAATGTGGAAGCACGCTTTCTTTTCAAGGTGTATTGCCCATTTTTGGGGCTGCATGACATGTTCATGCCCTGCTCACAAGGAGTGCTGTCATGAGTTTGGTGAGATGAAGGGTGCCAATGCATGAAAAAGTGATCACAGATGATCTGTTGTATTCACATAGAATTTATTTACTTTTTTTTTTATTTAGTAAAAAAAAAATTATATCTTTAAACTTTTAACATATTTTATTTGGATCTGACATATTGCAGGGATGTGTTTCCCCCTCCACACACAGCAATGCATCTGATGCACCCTATAACAATGCTGGCACCACAGTAATGATGGTACTTTGAGTTAAAGTTGGTCATTTATTCCTTTTAGAGCGGAAGCACAAAATGCGGTATGCTTGCTTGTGGTTCTTCATTGGCTGGGCCCTCCACTACTGGCCATTTTGGGCCATGGGAAGAATCCTTTACTACCATCATTATTTCCCAGCACTCCTTTTCAGCACAATGCTCTCAGGTAAGCTACATCAAACGATAAAAATACAATCCCTGAAGGACACGTTCAACTTGTAATCATTTATCATATCCTATAGTTGTCTTTGAATATTCTCCCTTCTTTGTAGGTGTGATCATTGACTATTTGTTGGAGAGTTTGGGATCTCTATTGCCTCCAAGAAGTGCTTCCTCTTTGTATCACTGGACAATGGGACTTATCCTCTCAGGTGTTGCTTACAGGTATAGTTTGGATTGTCTTCATTGTTATAAACCATAGCAACTTCATTTCCAGTCTGTAAGTTTAAACTGCACACTTGAGGAGGAAAGAAAAGGATGGAGAAGAGATGTAGACTTTTCTCCTTTTTGACGCCCCAAGTACAATTGAAACTTACGTTCTGGGATTGAAGGGGTTATAGTTCATTTTCTTGAAATAATATAGTATATCAGTCTATACATATGTCTTTGTTCTGTAGTTTCTGGCTGTTCTCTCCACTGGCATATGGATACACTGGAACATCACAGATGACCAACAGCACTGTGCATGGACTGAAATGGATAGAATCTTGGGAGTTTTGAAGGTACTTGTTCTCATTCATCTTGTTGATATGTGATATATGTTAATTTATTGGTGCATGAAACTGTTATTGTTAAGAGATTTACTTTTTTTGAACTCCAAGTGTTTTCAAGTATTGGAGGGTCTGTCACTCACGATGGTTGTGATGCACATAGATCTAGGCCCCAATATGGCACCCTCTCTTGTGTTCCCTTTATCTCACATTCCAGATCTTACATTCCGTCTCTGAAGTGCAGTATATAGTATATTTTCTATGTTTAAAATCGCTTTGATTTAGTTTCATATGTCTGCATTCGAGACAGCTACAATGTCTTTCTGTTGAATCTGTTTTTTATTATTATATTGAATATATTTATTGCTAAAGAAGTCCCTTCGCAAAAATGGAACTTGTAGGGTATATTCAATCCATAAGAGATGTAAAAAAGACAGGAATTCTGTAGAATTCTATAACATTTTCTCGTCGGTGCAATTATTGCCTTCAAAATGGAGGATTTTTTTAAGATTGCTTGTATCCATACAGGAAGCTGTCACAGCCCTTATGTATTGCTTACTGAAAAGCAAACAACTGGATTTTAATGACTTGCTTGTGCCAAAAGAAGGTAGTTTTTTTGTCTTTTTTTGCTGGAACTCGTAGAGAAAGAAGCATTTTGCCAATTTTGAAATACAACATGTGGTGATGCAACCTGAAATGAAGATGCAAATTCCACTTACCAGGACCTTAGACCATGATACATGGTATGTACAAACAGATTTATAACCTGACAAGTATCATAAAGTAATCCAAAAATTTCTTAGGACCTGAAGCTTGAAAACTTGTATAATCAATGTTCTGCTTCAGTGAAAAAGAATGATAATGCAAAAGGTATTGACAGCATTGTATTCCTCATTAAAGCTCAACACTCACATTTTGACTTGAGCTATGTGTTTTTATTGGATTTGTAAATGATTTAGTAAATTTCTATAAAAAATCTAGGCCTGACAGTACTGCATTTTCCCCCTTTATTCATTGTTCTTTTGTGACAATACTATAGGCCTAGAGTTATTGGCAGCACTGAATTTTTATTTTGTTAAGATGTATATAAGGATAAAAGTGGTCATCCTGTATTGAATAAAACAATATTTATTTGCAGAGGTATCATTTCAATGTCACACTCCATGCTCCAGAGGTAGATGAGACCATGTATCTCTGTGGCCTCCTTTGAAGAGTAGTTTCTTTCCCTGTTGGCTTATGGGCCCTGCCCTTGAATGTTTCATTCATTGGACAATCTGTTGTGGATGAGACTTCACTTGATTGTGTAGAATCTCTCAGATCTGGAGGTGCCTTAACTTGACCACTTCCAGGAATGACATAAGTTTCCACAGATTGCACATTCTCCTTTATCAACTGGTCAAGTGTGCCTGAAGACCTAGCTTTCTTCATTTCTTCCACAAACTTTTCTGACATCTCATACAACAACCTGGGATCTATGATTCTCCTCTTTCCACCTGGAAAAAGCACACTCCAATATGAGCTTTGTGAACATTCATTATTTCTCCCAGAGTCACAATGATTTGACCTTTCTTGACATCTACAGATTTTCTGTTTTCAGATGAATCTGCTTCAGTTGGTGCCAGTACCTCCATGGATTTCTCTGGCCACCCCAACTCTTTCAAATCTTTTCTGTGATATACACAAACATTTCACATTGACTCCATTCTTCATTTTAAAAAAAGTACACTAAGAAGTGTTGACACTCACCCTTCCAGGATCAGTTTCATGCAGTGAGAGATAGCCCTGATTCACAATGGAAGAATAACATTGTAACCCATTGCATAATTAAAATGAATCCAGAAGAAGAGAGTTAACAACTGACCAGATTCTACTCACACATGCCAATGTGACAATGTGCATATTCCAACGCTGCCCCAATCTCAGGCCTTTTCCTGCCATGTCAGCTGCAAGAATGCAGTATTCTATGCATCTACTGATAATGGTCAGGAAGGCAACCTTTTCCCCTGCAGAAAGGTGTGTTGTGTCTTCAAGCAGAGATTCATGGCCCATCATGCCCTCAAATCTCTGCAGGATCTTGCATATCTAAAAGATTATATCAAGCTGACCTCCTTTGTGATGCCTTAAAAATGACAAATAAAAATATGCTCACCATCTGAAGGTATTTGAATTCCTTGTCTCTGTGAAAGCCATACTTCATTCTATACAGAAGCCGTTTCAGAACCTCAAATTCTGTTTTAAAATGCTCCATTTTTTATTGAGTCACACCCCCCTGCGATGAAAGACTGCAGTTTCAACCAGTTCAGAAATGGCAATATAACATAAACATCTAACTACTTTCATAAAGGACAGATATCCTCTCCAAAGGTATCAATGTTGTTGAACCTTTGGGTCTCCTATTACCAGGAATAACTGACAACTCAAGGACATGAAGTTCCCAATTATGGTATTTCATATGTGAACAGAATTTTGTGTAGATCACACTGTGGGCTTAAGTGATCATCAAAGAATGTTATATTTCAAAGCACATTCCCCAAAGTATAAAACAAGGATCCAAGGCTGGATGAAAAAAATCATGAGAGAATGTAACTCTTCAGGCCAGGATCAGTCTTGGTCTTCCAAGCAACTTTCTTCTTATGCAACTGCATCAGGAATTCCTTGGCTGTTGAAAAATGGTTGATTCAGGCTAAGAATACAATGGGCCCAGAAGGAGAGAAACTATTTTGGCTGACAAAACAAGAAGCAATTTTATAACTCACAAGACTGCCGTGGTATACCTCCTCCATACAAGCGGTTAGCTCGGAAGGAACTGGCTTCCTTAGAAGTGCAATGCAGTGACTTTGGAGGCTCCAGTGGCTTCACGTAGAACATTTCTGAGGAACTACATAATTGTGACCTTAATTATGGTGAAAATATTCTAACTAGGCCATATATACTGTACACCAAATAAAATTCAATCTTACCTCTGCACAGATAAGGGGATGTAGTTATCACCAAACAAGCTTGGCTCTTCTGTTGTTTTCTTTTTTAGTATTTTCTCATTTTTCCGCTTCTCCTTTTGTCTCTCTCTTTTCTGCTGCTTTCTTTTCTCTCTCCAGGCAACGAGAGCTTGCAAATCAATCTTTTCCAGAACATCTTCTGGTAAGGTCTTTGACTTAATTGTGGGCTCTCCCTGTATAAGAGAAAAGAATGATCTCCATTTTATGGAATAGCAAATAAAACTTGTCACAGATACCACATTAGAAATGAAACTCACATGGGTACAAGTGGGAATCAGACTCTCTGATACAAATGGTGCCCCTACTTCAATTCCTATATTGCTGTCACCTGCTGATCCTTAATAGTGGGGGGGGGAGGGAAATATTTTAATACCAATGCACTCTGGGATTCAGTCTCTTGATGGTAGTAGCTATTAACTAAAGCTGTGCAAGAATATACACTGTTTTCGGATTGAATTGGTACCCCCCTACTGTGGAGAACAGAGAAAACACAAGCTTTCCAGACGATCCTCAAGATGTCAAGCCTGATGCTCCACATGGTTATTTTGATAAAAATGAAGACTATTGTCCCCATATGTCATGTATTTCAATGGGGACGTACTTTAAATACGGGTTTGCCATTTGTATTGGGGGGGGGGGGGTACCAATTCAATCCGAAAACAGTGTAACTTACTTGAGCTACACTGATCAATGGTTTCACAAATCACTTACTGATAAACCTCAAAGCAAATCATCCCTTCAGACTAGTAGTATATGCCATAGCATATGCAGAATTTTAGAAAGAGAGCTCAGCATTAAACTCAATCTCAAAAATATATTGAGGAGCACTTTGCACAACATTCATATTCATGCATATCACAAAAAATAGCAGCAGATAAGAAAATCATAATTTTAAGGATAACTCAGCTTTTTCCTGAATATGTCCAATTGCATAATTTGGAAATGCTGGAATGGACATAATGTATACATAATACAGAGAAAACTCATTAACTTGAACTTTTAGGGGCAGGAAGAATCATTTCAAGTTATCCAAAGTTTGACTTATCAGAAATTGCCTATACTATTAAAAAAAAAAACTAATGTTAAGGGATATAACCAGAGGGCGATTTTTCTGCTCTCAAGAATCCTATTTCAAGGAGCAACGACCTTCTCATTATAATTGGCTTTTATTCATCCCAAGGAAAATATTGATACTCCATATGCAAAATTCATTTATCATAACACCCTTCATCCAGTACCGTTTGAGTCTTCAGTTTCCTCTTGAGTAGGCTCATCTCAATACCAACAATGTAAAGAAACATAAAATGACTGGAATGGCAAGAAGTGAGAGCAATAGACAGGGAGAGTACTTCCTTTTACGGCGGAAGCTTTTCAGTTTTAATTCTAAGGTTTAATCCACTCCACATGCATCTGTGAGGAAGGAAGGAGTAACAGAAAAAATTGAAAAATAAACAAATGGACTTTCTCCTGAACAGGTCTCATGCCTTTCACCCATTCAGAAATCCATTAGTGTCACAAGAATACTTTTTTTCTTCCTTCACACCTGAATTTGAGTTAACCATGAGAAATTTGTAATCAGGAGTGAAAATGTGGTTCAAGATATCCAGAAATTTGAGATAAGTGAATTCAAGTAAACAGAATATTTAACTTGGTGTCCTATAGGATTCTGCCAGGACTAAGCATTAAACTTTGAGATTGGTGGAAATTAAGACTTATCAGGATTGGAGTTAACAAGTTTTCGCTGTAACTAAAGTATATCTCAAAATGGGAGAGCTTGCTTTTTTTCCTAATTTCAAACTTCTAGATGAGCAATACTTGGTGTCTCTACATTCCTTCTCTGAAAATATGACCATATCACAAGTACTGCCCATGCAATAATAAGAATTATCTCCCCACAACTAGTTGCATAACCTATATACATAACCATGAAGCCTGTGAAACTAGATTGTTGATAGACCATTGTTGCATGGTACTAAGTGTTAATGGGTTATGTGCAATTTTATTTACCCCCTCATTTCACCAGCATTGACAGCATCAGGGGAAAAACATAAACCCTGCTATGTGCTAGGCTTACTACATTATGTTCTTTTGTTGAAGATCTTCAGGTCATATATGAAAGGCTCACAAAAGCATCTTCACATGATAGATGAAATTGAAGTTGCTTCAGTTTAATGAAGTAAGTACTTTCATGGTTAACATGATGGTCCTAGAGTTTAATGTAACTTTATTCCAAAATGCTGTGCATAAGATGCATACAAGGGCACCCAGAGGGTACATCTCATTCTCATTAAGCTTTAGCATATTACACAGCTAGATTACTTCTTTTCACAAATGGTTTAAAT
The DNA here is from genome assembly GCA_905338385.1 of Darwinula stevensoni. Lineage (NCBI taxonomy): Eukaryota > Metazoa > Arthropoda > Ostracoda > Podocopida > Darwinulidae > Darwinula > Darwinula stevensoni. The sequence goes on along the minus strand of CAJPEV010000575.1, from coordinate 49,149 downwards.
TCTGCTCTTAACAATGAAACTGGGAAGATGACATTTTTATATTGGCAAGAGAATGGGGGTATAAGGCCCATCATCCCTTGCATATGCCACTGTTACAGACACCTATGATGGGCAAATTAAGTTCTACCAATATGTGCTGCTGATCAAAGCACCCATTAGGGTCAGACTAGGCCTATCATATGCTAAATGAAACATGAACAAGCATAGGTGTGTTTATGTAGACACATTTATGGTTAATGAAGTACTCTGAACTTTTTCTCCAAATCATGTTCATATCCACAGTTAAGCTCATTTAAATTTGGGGCAGGCAAGGAGCTCAGTTGATAATGAGCTTGGCTCCTGTGACAGAGAATCTGGGTTCAAATCAAACCAAGGTGATTATTTCCAAATGCAATCAGCATACTTATGAAGGAAGAACCCTGAACGCAAAATACTCCTGTCTCAGGAAGTGGGACGTTAAAGAATCCTGGTGGTGAAGGCCTTACTCAGGTAGCGTATCCTTGGAGTAACCGTTCCGATCAATTTGAATCTCCAAGGTTAGGGATTACTTGTGTTAGTTGTGTTGTTACAGGGCAGGAGGGTTTAAAGGTTTTAGGAGGGTTTATTGGAGGGTAGATTGGCTGGTGTACCAGAGTTAGGGCGCAATTTTGGGCCTAGTGCCTCTTGCATCTCGTACCTTATCGTAGCGTACTAACGTTTTGCTATCGCATGCCTCCGCAAAAACCAACCTGTACTTTCTCTTCTTTCTGGTATTACGCTGGCTTGAGGGGAGAGGAAAGTACGATTGATCTCTGCCTCTCGTGTGGGAGATTGCTTGTCCTCTTGGATGGATGCAGCAAAGGTGATCTTGGCCTCCTTTCTCGTCGTCTTCTCACCTTTGCCAGCGAGGCTTTTCTGTCTTGGTAGCTTCTTCTCGGGGCTCTTCTTCGTCTTAGACTCCTTCAACGACACAAGCGCAGCGTTTGGACTCTTGTAGGAACGAGCTCTCGTCTTTGAAACCATTCTTAGCGCTGGGAAGGAGGCTTGAACCCTGAATGCATAGCACGTGTCTCCATGTAACGTGCCATGCCTCAATTATGACGCATGCGCTCGTTTTCCCCAAGGTTCACTAGTACGATGTCTGGTTTCATCTGACACTGCTTCCTGTTTAGGTCTATATTGGAAGTAGCTTCTCGTGTCTTTTTCACAAAAGCAAAAGCAGGAAAGATCCATCGCTTTTGTCCACGATCCGACTGTTTTATTTCAGCTGTCGTAAGCCTCTCATTCGAGCCTTTTTTGGCGCAAGGTCAAGTGTCAGCGGATGTTATTACCAGTTTTACAATTATTACTATTATTAAGACACGTTATTATGCCTCGGAATAGTCCGTAATTAGTTTCGCCCAGAATGGACTCAACATAATGAATTCTCTCCGAACTTCGGGAAGCTGCATATAAAAGATTCGCTTACGATCGACAGGGCCACTGGCCTCATAAATCTCATCTCATCTCACTCTTTCCAAACAGATTGAATTGAAAACCCGATCGACCAGATAATCCCTCGATCATGAACGTCCAGTCGCAGTGCGATGAACCCCCGCCTCACGGAGGATACATCATTTAATGATCCCTCGTCATGCTCGACGCAAGGAGTGGCTTCCAGATTCCACGCGAATTTTCGCGGATTCTCATCCGGAGATTGAACCGGAAGGAGGAATGAAGGTTTCGAATCACGTTCCTTGCCCCTGCCCACCCTCGTCCACGTGAATGGGGCAGTGGGAAGACAAAGAGAGTTCATGGCTGGAGGGCAGGAGTTTTCTTTTTTTCTAATGCACATATCTCCTCCCATGTGAGTTTCACCTTGACACGCCTGGGCCCGCAATGCGGAGCTGGAGGCTCAGTCCGAGTCAGTCTCCTCCGTCTGGCTGCGGCTTCATTCATCTCTCTCGCTCCCCGTGTTCTCCCCTGTGAGAAATCCAGGGAAGAAAGGGAGGGAAAAGTGCGTGCGCTTCCTGCTGCGAAATAACCAGTCTCGATCCTGCAGTGAAAGTGACTTTTTTTTTCTCCTCCACTCTTTTCTGGAAAATGTGAGGGGAGAATTCCACATTTTGGTTCGTTGACGATGCAGAGAAGGAAATCCCACCCGGAGTCCTTCGTCCCTGGGTGTCGTCACTGTGGATGCACTTGCCAAAGAGACGTAAGGACCTTGTCTCTCTCTCTCTCTCTCTCTCTCTCTCTCTCGATTTTATTGCGTAATTTCTGTCAGTTTGAGTGTGTGTTCGTCGGGACAGGTTGGTATTTTATTCGTTCGTGAGTATGCTTTTCTATGTGCCCTGTTTAACCTTCCCAGAAAAGGCTCATCATTCTTTCTTAGTGGCAATCCCATCAACGGGAAGTAATTGCCTACATAATGAGCTTCTCCCTTAAAAGAGGTGTGTAGGGGGACGTGGATGGATTTCGAAACGTCGCTGCACCCGATTTGGGTCAGAACCCGTGTTTTTTTTTTTTCATTGCATTAGAGCGCGATACTGGAACGTGATATGAAGCTATCTGGAGGTACCCCGTTATATTCTTGCGCCGTCACTGTAATATACTGCGGTATTTTACCATATGGTCGTATTCTGGCTTCTGTCCAGGTCAGCAAGATTGAGCATAAATAGAAGCCTTCTTTCGATGTGACGGGGTGTTGGTATGGTTCATCGGCTTTCCGCATCCGGTCCCACCTCTCTCACACATGTGGGGATTAATCGCTCGTCTTCCGCTTCCTCTTCCCTACATTGCATTCACCATGGCCTTGCTCACGTTCCCAAAGAAATCCTTAACACTGTCGGGCCTGAGCATGATGACTCGTCATCAGGACCTGTTTTTTTCGAAAAATTAGTCTAACTACGAATCCTAAACCTGTTTCATTGCATCTCTATGATCAACCTTGTCAATCAAGATAATGACTATTAATATAATTTTGGCAAGAACTGTCTTGAATCTGATTTCGTTTGTTTTTCCAAGTGTACACTGTTTCCGGGTTGAATTCGTACCATCCCCCTATAGTGGTGAATGCAGGAAACACACATTTCCAGAGGTTTCGCCTCAGCAGGCGATAGATAAAACCACCCATGTGTAAGATGTCACTACCTGCAATCGATGGAAGCGCTCCTATAAGGGGTACGAATTCAATCTGGAAACAGTGTAGTTCGCGCAAATGGTCGTGCCCGTACAGCGCACGGGTATAGGCCTCGATGTGTTTTATCATTAGCCTAAATCGAAATCTTGATGGGTGCAGGAGCCTCTTGACCCGAGAATGTAATATGCTGTCATAATTTCATCGGTTCTGATAAGTGTTTCGGCCTCGTTCCGATGATGCATGTTTCATGCTCAGTTGCTTACACCTTCATCATTCATGCCTGAAGGTCCAGGAAGACGGAATGTGCAGCGGAGAGAGGTCGGCTTTCCCTCGGGCCAGAATCCAAGACGACTCTGATGATATCCTTTTCATCATTCCCTTTCTTTCGTTAGTGCATGATAATGGGGGCTAGCATCCTTCAAGAGATGCTCAATTATCACGGTCTGATTTTCCCCGGGATAGAAAACACGTGCGAGATTTTTCAAAATGAAGGGAGGAACGGGAACAGTCGTTACCTTGTCAGCAGAGACAGCCGTGGGAAACGGGCTGGGAAAAACGAGTGATCATTGGGAGCTAAAGGGGGGTAAAAAAAAATTGTCAGTAAATTTCTTATTTGGGTGCGCCTTCAGAGAAGTCATGATGACATTAGGTATGTACGCATTAAGTCTGTGATTGCGTAAAGCCTTGCGGGATGCATATCTGATACGTGTCTGTTTCGTACGCCTAGGTCAAGGCCTCTTGACCCCAAAAACACATGTACGGGAACTGTTTTTGGTACTTCTTCAGCATGACAATAGCTTTGATGAGATGAGACGTGAGATAGCGATGACCTTCTGTTCCCCATGTGAAATTATCAGTCGTTTCACAGCTTCAAACGTGCCAACCATCCCATCATTAGGCTCGATCCGGAACACGAACGTTGAGATCCCATCTTACCTGTTTTGTTCCTAAGTCTTCTTGGAAGGCGGGGCACGTGAATGGGATGACCTTGGAAAACCACTTCAGGGAGAATGGCCAATGCATCATGTCCCATATCCTTGGTGGTCAGTGAAAGTCTGGACACAAAAAAATGACGTCATGGAAGGAGTTCGAAGAGGCGAGAGAAGCTGCATCCAACGGGGGAAGAGTCGTTGGCTTGTAGCTGCAGAGCTCTGTATAATCTTCGACCCACTCGGGATCACCATATTCGGCATTGGACTGAGTCAACTGACTGTAATGGAGAGAGGAACGTGTGGGCCTCGCCTCAAGGACTGTCTCGTGCATGCTCGGCTCGAAATGACGAATATCTTCCCCTCCTATCCTTTGTCGATGGGTACGAGGCCACAAAGGACGTTAGTATGTAGGGTCCTTTAGTTAGCACGTAGGATGCTGGAGTCTAAGCGTATAAGAGATCTCTTGTTTGGTATTTGGGTCGAGATGCAATTCATCTCGAGGGAACGATGCAGAAGTCTGCCCTTGTTGTCCTCCGTGCCATTCACGGGAGAGGAACAGGGTTTCGTTCAACAAACATTCCTAGGGGGTGAGAGGGGAAGATTTGCATGCACGCAAAGCTGACTACGGATGACGTCTTTCTATGCCAGGATCATTAAGCACACCTTCGTTTGTCATCGGCAGAGATGTTCCCGTTATCTTATGTATAGGTGGGGGAGAGCTGTTTGGCAAGCTATTTGACAGATGAGTTCATCACCGTCACTCAAGGCAACATCCGGGTTTTGGTACTTTCTCCGAGGCATTTGAATATGAGCTGAATGACTCTTCCCTCGGGCCAATCAATCTAATTCTTGGTCTATAGGAAGCTACAGACAAAGGATATGCACTGTACAGAAAAAGTATCCCGAGGGGTAAAAAAAAGTGGTCATGGTCAACAAGAACGAACGGAGTAAAGCCCGTGAAATGCGCAGCTTGATGAAGCAGCGACTTCCTGTCTTCCTTGGCCGTTAGTGATGCAGCTTTCTATTGTGTTGCTTTTCGTAAAAAAAAAAGAAGTGGGCATAAAAAATCCCGTGAATAGTCCAGCCAAATAGTGTAAAACGGGGAGGTGACGCTGCGTGAACGGGTGGATGATCGGAGGGAAAACAGAAGCCTTGAGGCATTGCCCCGAGCTGATCCAGCCGAGTCGGTCGCCTTCACTTTTGGTTTCTCCAGTTTCTCTTTCTTTCACGGCGCCTTTCTCGTGTTTCGTCGGTTTCCTTGACGGGATCGAGTGTTGGATTACATACGTCTCAGACGGTGTTCGTCGAGCTCTCGCCACGAAGGTTTCGACCGATCCTTGTCAGGGAGGAGATCGCTTTCACCTCCACGCCAGAGGCTTCGTCATCGCTTGAATCCAACTCACGATCATTTTCCCACCCAGGTGAGTGTGCTTCCCGAGTTACGTCACTCGGGTGATGGGGTTACAGGGGAGGACGAGTGATTCGAACTCGTTCATCCTGATAAAATAAAAAAGGAAGAAAACTCGAAGATAAAGGGCTCTCATTGTCATGCTTCCCCCTCTTTGCACTGCGCATCCTTCTCTGCACATTGTCACAACAAGTTTTCAACATGTCCCCCCTGACCACGTGAACTGGTTGCATCCATAACGTTAGGCCTAGCCGAGCCAAGTTGCAAGCCTAAGCTTAGCCTAACTTAATCCTGTCTTAGGCCTAGGTGTACTGGGCATGGGTACAGAGGACCTCAAGTCTTTTTTAAACTATGTGACATTCACAAAAAATGGCAAAGTTGAATGTATTTCGTGGAGTTTGGTGGAGTTTCAAAGGGTAATCTAATAGTCATCCTAATTTGTCGACTACATTCGCATTCTGGGCAGCGTGACGCAGTGCAAAGAGCACAGGTGTGGCTTGGACCAGCATCTGGAGGGATGTCAAGATGCCTAACCAAGAACAAAAAAAAACTTGTTGTGGCAGCTTAGTCTCTCTGATTGCTCAGTACAAATGGTCCCCCTTAGAGATGGTACATTGGCCAAGCGAAAGAAGAAATGAAGCCATATTACTTCTTCAGTTGACCTCTCCTCTTCAAATATATCTTCTTTATTATTCACTTGAGTGTACAAATCCTGCATCAGAATGCTAGGCTTGATGATAGTCAATGAACAGGCCTGAGTGAAAAATTAAGCAACTTAGACAATTTCACAGTGACAAAGAAGCTGATGAAGCCCAAGAATGGTGTTTTGGAAAAATAACAAAGGCTGTTTTTTAAAATTTCTGAAAGACCAAATGGGGCTACTTCATACCTCACTGCCAGTTTCTCGTAGGCATGGCAACATTGTCCGGTTGACCTATCGTAGGCAACCTCCCTTGGAATGGACACAATGACAGGATAAGTTCAGAGGACCCACTTAGGTCCTCTGAATGCAGCTCATGTAGATATCTTGACTTCTGGTCATATTAACTCAAACCATTATCTTGTGGTTTAGGCTATTAAGAGAGACAGCCTATTTGCCTTTAACAATGTTGAATATTTTTTCCCACTCAGCTTCAGTACTATTACAAATAATTTTGACATCAGTCTGCTGCATTTCTTTTGCATGGGTGTCAAAATCAATTGAAGAATCTTCAGACTCAAGTGAAAAACACTAGTTTTAGGCCTAGGCAGCTAGTGTTGTCATGCACTCAACAAATATCAGACCTAGTCTTGAGCCATGCTTCTCTAGGTTGCATTCCATAGGACACAGCTATCATAGGTCCAGAGTTGAAATACTCTCCTTGTTGAATCACCAGGGTAAAATTTAAACTTGGCTAACTTTGGGCCTGCACCTCCTAGCTTATATTTTGCCATGGCCTAACATTAGGCCATGGCAAAATTTGAATTTATCAATTAAATATACAGTGATTTGACTTTGCACATAATTTTCTTTCATGGTGAATTTGTTGCAACATTATGTTGCCACTTCATTGGCTGCTGGCCAGAGAAAAAGCAGTCTCATTTGATTTTTAAATATTGTGGAACCATTATTTTTCAGTGAGTAAATGTGATCATTGGCATTCGTGCATCATTATTATTCAAGTTAAAGAACTTGTTTGAGGTAAGTGACAACACAGATTATGTGAGTCTCTCTAATTGCCCTTCTTCAGTGCTGGGTGATGAGCCTATACAGTCATGATTGTGTCATCTAACTGAGCAACATCTACAGTCTCAGAATAACTGCCCCTGGCTAAATTGGTGACTGAAGTGGGAGTTGGGTAATTCCTGCTTCCTTCCCACCATAGTAGGGGGACTGCAATAAATCAAAGGTTATTTTATTGTCTGGATAAGCCTGTCAATAGTGGGTGAGCCTTTGTGGTAGTAGGAAGGCTTTTTGACAGTGGGTGGCCGAGAATTATGACTTAATGACCTATGTTCATGGGACCCATGCTACATTATACAAATTCATGTTTTTTTTGTAGATCCACTTCTATTTCCCAACCAACACAAGGGTCACACTTAAGAGAAGAAAAAAAAACTATTGGGAAATGAAGACAGATTGTACATAAATGCATAGAGTAACCATTTACAATACATACAAATACAAATTTAAAAGACACTGGGAGTTCAAGGGAAAAAGGAAACAAAAAGCATGCAAAAGTACAAATCCAAAATTAACATATATAGGGTAAACACTCCAGTTTTTGGCCACTCTGATATGGCTCCCATTGTAAGTGGACACCCTGTGTGCACACCAGGAAACACTAGTAATAGGTCCTCTTATGGGGAGATGTTGATAGAATGCTTGAAATGGCCAGATTAACTAATTATACTGGATTTAAGCCTCACTGGCCAACAACTGGAGACCAGTTAGAAACCTGGGTGCTTACTCTATATGAAAGTACAAATGAAAACAAAAACAAGAGAAAGAAAGAAGTATGACAAGACCAACAGTATTGTTGAAAAAAAATTTGTCAACTTGAGCTCCCTGTGCCTGTAGCTTAACCTAGGTTGGTCTGGTTGGAAATTGATTTGTTTAACTTCAGATTCATAAAAAAATATTCTTTTATGTGTTAAACATCAACTGGAGGTGTGGTTTTTTTTTTTACTCTTCATACTTGGCTATTATAAATTTTAAAAATTATACTTTAGGCTTTTTTTTATTATCATCTTTGGTTATTGATCTGGTTTATAATGAGGAAGTATCCTAATGCCTTGTTGGTTCTAAAGACAATCTGAATGTACTGTTGGCTGGGGATATATAGGCAGTGTCCCATATACCAGTTCTTATATGCTCATCTGCCATACATGAATTGTCTTCTTTTTTCTTCCAGGCATGCACGTGCCTATACCAGCAAGACTCACCTGATTATCATCACAAAGCATCGCATGTGGAATGCATTCCAGGATCCCTCCCAATGTATGGTGATTCTCATATGTCAGGCATGGCTAGGAGACCATCGCATAGATCTACTCGTGCAGGAAGAGAGGACTTCTACCCAACTGATTATCGTTGGTTAGATGGCTCTCCTCCCAGTGAAGAAGGTCTGGAGAATGCCGATAGAGGTGTGTATCAGCATCCAACAGAGAGAAAGCAATATATTCTGTCTTCACCAGAAGGTGATCTATATTTTGTGCCTGAGTCTTACCCAGACATGGTGGAATATATTGCACAATGTCCACAACACACAAGCTACTTGCCTGGACCTGGACAAGTGCCGTTAGAAGCTAATGAGGGATACCATTATTCAGACAGTGGGATTTCTTCTCGATACACTGACTCAGTGCCCAATGAGAGCCAGACTTTGTACTGTGATGTGGAACCTGATTCCTATATGATTCCTGGGCAAGATTATTTCCTCATGAGCAATAGCTATCCTCCACAAGGTGAAGACATATACTCCAATTCAGGAGAAGCATCCCCTGTTCTTCAGACACCTGATAGCACACCAGAGAACAGGAGGGCTGGATCTAAGTTGAGCAATGCAAGCATTCATTCCAACTTCTCAGAGGACTCTCTGATGCAACAAGAAGCCTTTCCTTGTGAGCAGCCAAAGCTGCGCTATTCCCTGCCAACAATAGCTCAAGATTCACAAGAAGACATGTCTGGAAGTCAAGTTTCCAGTGAAGGGAGGCCTCTTTGCAAAGGTAAACTCTTGCTTTCCTAATGATGCTTTTCACTATATTTCATGATATCTCATGAGACTTAGTGCCTGATGATTCCATGACTAGAGGTATAAAGTCTTTATCTTCCCAGATCTTGAAATGTTGCAAATCAGTAAATCTTTCACTGTGACTATATTATTTTGTTATTAGATGTGATGCCCAATATCAGTATCAGTCTCTATAGCCTATACTTTTTTTATTTTTTTATTTTTTACAGATAATACAGTGATAGTACCCAAGGGACCAAATCGATCAACTGCTTGGTGGGAGGCAGCAGGAGATGACATGAAGACAGGGGTAAAGAAACACCCACCACTGAAGAAATTGTCTGTGGACAACTCATCAGATATAGGTCAGTATCATTTCTCGTGTTGGCCTTAAGAGACAAAACTTTACAGATTGTTGGAGGAGATTTCACACTTACTGAGAATTGAAAACCCATACTTTGGATTGCTAGAGTGATACATAAATCAAAGCTATGATTTGAATATTGCGTGATTTATTGGCTGACATTTCCTGGGATTTAAAAGTCTTCCTTGACCCTTGAAGCAGTATGAATGAATAAACATGTCATGAATACTATATTATAAATACTACTAATGTACTATAAAAATTTGCAATTTTAAAGTCCAAATGCTAAACCTGAGCAATGTTGCAAATTTTTTTCCAACATGCTGCCAAAGTTCACTCCTGTTGACCCACTCCACTTATTAAAAAAAACTCACTGCTCAAAGGGTTAATGGATTTGTCAAGTGAAATGATGATACCATAACTCCCTACCCACTCATAATGTCCTCTCAGTCAAAGATTGTATTTTGTTCACTAGATTTGATGAGGTAGTGATGATTTTATTGAAATTTTGTTTCATTTGGTGAACCAAGCATAACTTAACCTCATAAAAAAATAAATAAATATGTAGGGTATGTGAGGAAGTCACATTCCTATTACATTTTGTTTTTCCTTTTTTAAAATCAGTTTTGCAATAAAGTGGTAATTGGTGAAGGAAAAGTGTCATTAGCCATTTTTTGCAAAAGCATTGGAATGGCCTCAGTTAGCAATCCTTGGTAGAGCAAAGGTTCTTTGATTGGACCCCAATGGGGTTCTGGGTACAACCTATGGATTATGTCTGGAAGAACACCAGATCAGATTTCAAAATCTTTGCCACTATGTAGTGTATTTCTTTTCTGTGAGCTCTGACTTGGAATTCTGAATGAACATCACTTCCATCAGAACAGCGACTCTTGGTTCTCATCCAGTACTGGATGAGAACAGGAGACCTCCAACCTTTTCATCAGCAGGCAGCCTTTGTTCTTTTGAGGAGCACAAACTGATTCAGATTACTGATTAGCAGACTAGCTACATGAAAGCACCACAGCATGACTGATCAGACCATTCAGATTGTGTTATATTGCCAACTAAGCAATTGCTTGCTCAGTTGGCTCACAACAGCATTAAATAGAAGTTGCTTTGAGCCCTGTTTGCTTTCAAAGAAACATAATTGAACATTCCTTGCTTGTTGTGGTAGCCAAATACAATTTTCCCATTACTTTGAAACAACAATGTGGCCCTTTTTTGTGCTAGAATTAAGAAATCAGCAACTTTATTTTGAGACTTAACCTGGTCAAGAAACCTATGACTAAGAATCTCTAAAGAAAACTTCTGTTTTCTATTGGCATTGATGTTTTGTGGGTGGCTGCATTGACATAACACCAGACCTCATATTGCAATAGCAGCTGTGAATGTCCTTGAATTTATTGGTACCACTGTCCACAGACATCCTCCTTACAGCCCTTACTTAGCCTTGTGCAAATTTTGGGCATATCCAACACTGAAAATAAGTCTACACAGCCAGTGTTTCAACACAGATGAAGGAAAGAAATCACAGCCTACTCATTTTCCAAATTGGCTTGAATTTTACCAAAAGTATATAGCATGAGGTCAACACTTGGAAAGATCATTGCTGAAGTTCCAGGTGCTCTGCCATAGAAGATTGGACCTCAGTCAATGAATTTTTAAATATCCTCTTGTATTTCACACCTGTAAAAAATAAAACCAGAATGTATTATGAAAGTGCCTTATTCAGACACCCTGAAAATATTTAAAAAGGCCTGCAGTATATGCTTGTTGTATGCCAAGAGGCATTTGGATGTAGAAGGAGGCATCTATGAATATACTGAGCTGAAAATTTATATTCTTCAAAACATTCATTATTGCCAAAAATTCCAGTGTTACATGTTTCTGGTATCCATCTTAGAATTTCATTATTAGCTGAGTAGGCCTCCATCTTCTAAGGTGATATTTAGTTCTTGCAATGCATGAATTTGTCACATGCTAGCTGTCTAAGGTTTCTATGGTGTTTTCAATGATTGTATTTACACTGGGTTTCTTAGAGCTTTTGCTGCTGGGTTATCCCATTGGCTTACTTTGTGTTTTCAAAAGATCTGGTCAGATTTGGCTTTAGGTTGAAGCTGCACTGTGTGCAGTAAATTGGAGGAATAACAGCACATGCGAAATGAAAAAGGCCCCCCCCCCCCGGCAATCGTTGAATTGTTTGATGGGTATTAAAATCGAGTTTGGTAGATGAAATGGATGGGATCATGAATTCGCTTGCATCCAACTATCCGCGTCAGAGCGCTCTCGGTGGTCAAAAAGGAAACTCTAGTTCTAATGCTTGCCAAGAGATAGCAGACGGGGCACTCTCGACGAAGCTGCTGCTTCTCTCTCCATCCAGCGTGCGTCTCACCGTAGCCACGGTCTATGAATCGGAGAGTCAATTCCCAAAATATCTAAACGCTTTTCTCGGTGAAGAAATCGGAATTCCTAATTCCACTGAAAAAAAAAAATCATTTCAGGCATTAATCTTCCTTGGATTTGATTGTTATTCGACCATGCAGTTCTACCACTCAGTGAAAGTAGATCAAGGATGATAGATCGGTCTCTGAACCGAGACTCTGCATTCAGGAAGTGGTAGGAAAATTTCGGTCCGGGGACTGTCGATTACAGTATCAAGCTGAGTCATCTGCAGGATACTACAGCCACAACGAAGTCTTGATCTTTTCCAGGACTTCCTCGTTTTTTCCACCCCCTTTCCCCCTCGATGTGTCCTTCGAACGTGGCATGACGGTACTTGGCTCCTTGTTCCACGTGAAGCATGAAGCATAGCATCGAGTCCCTTCTGTTTCTGCTTGCTCGATGGACCTTCAACTGCCAGCGTATTCGCTCCCTCCGCTCTCTCCCGACGCCCTTTGGTGTATCTTCTCCGAAGAAGCCATTGTGCTGGGGCTGACAATTTTTTTTGTCCACTTCTTCCTGGCGTGAGAATGAAATGGATGACTCATTCTCCCGCGAGTGAGAAGAGATCGTGACGTAACTCTCTCTCTTTCTTCACGTTGAATCTGTCTGGCTACCTTGCACGCGATTTATTGCTTTTCTCATCTCATCTCGATTATGGGTCCCACAAGCACAATGCAATGCTCTTTCACCGAAGGCTGAGTTTTCAGGGCATCGGGAAGCGGAACCTTCTGTATGCATGATCTCCTGCCTTTGCTTCCTCATCCGTCACGCATGATGAACTTGGTCCTACGAGATAAATCACTATCCCACCGCTATTTTACGTTAATAATGTGATTACTTCGCAATTATGAAGGAGGAGGAATGGTTATTTGTGGATTACCACACCAGGGAGTCCTTCTCGACGAGGAAGTACATCTCTCGGAATCGTAAACCAAGTAGGCCTCCAATATACCTTTCCAATCAGACCGCATTACGGGTTCATAAAACTTCTTCCCTCTTCGGATGTCTACTTTCCCTCCCGCCCTATCTGCTCCACATCTCACATATTTGTTTTTGTCCGGTTCGTAATTTTTGTTATGATTTATCACGTCCCGGCCCAGGAAACGGGCGTGATGAATATTCTGCTTTCATTGAAAGCTCAGCCCGGAGTCCTTCGGATAGAGTCGATTCACATTGCACCGGACGTTCGAAGAGATAGAGCCACACAGGATGGATCTGCATTGAATGGTGAATGGATGAACTGGTTCTTCCATATGAAAGCGTTGTTTTAGTGGTCACATATGTACTGGCGGATCTAGTCTAGTTCCATTGTTCCAGAATGATTCCTCCTCCGATACCATAGCGTATTTTTCATCTCCGTCGCGTTTCGTAGACTGCAAAATAATGGGCGGAATATCTCATTCTCAATACCCTAGAGCCAAAAAAAATTAGAGGGAAAGAAGCGTGCATGCGGAAAAGATCGCTCTCTTTCTTTCAGGTGCGTGAAATGTGCGCATAATGACTACTCCATCCATCTACCTTTCTTTGCCTACGATTTCGCCCACATCTCTCAAGGTCGAGTCATGCATGTTTACCTTCTATGGGCTTCGAAAAGGAAAAGGTGAAGCCAAGGAACACGATGATATCTGGGCTGGACCTCTCGCCGAGAAACTCTTTAAAGGTCGTCGAACTCCACGAGATACTGAGTTAGCGTTAAATTATATGTATGCGAGTACCTTTCGTGCTTCTGTTCCATGTCTGCAGTCTGTTTCCAGTGGTGATTCGTTCGTATTGGAATGCGCTTAGGTGCATTCCAGCTGGCGTTTTTCCTTGGTTGAGTCTTTTCCATGTTCACAAATCTCTTCCTTCTGCCATCTGTTACCGGATGAAGAGGAAGATGCTTGAGTCGTACAGGTATTCCATGATCGGGTTATTGACCGTCTTATTGCGGTGACAGGGGCGGAGATAGTTGTTGGTGAGATCATATGTCTGCTCCCATACCTGTGGGCTTTTTGGACTCGCTGACCTGTGACGATGTCTCTCACCCCCGTCTTCCCCCCCCCCCCCCTTCTCTCTCGTTTTCTTTCTCCGCATGTGTTTTTTTTTATCTCTTCTCTTCATCAGCATTAGATGATGTTACATGCATTCAAAGTGGATCTTGTGGTCGATCTCTCCGTCTTACGTCGATGGAATCAGTTCAGTTAAAACAACCCGTTTCCGCTTTTTCCTCTGGATATCGGTCAGCTGAATACAAACAGGATTGATGCGCCGAGATGTTGATGGATGACTCATGAAAAGAGAACATTGATGATCCATCAGTGAAAAGGAGAAGGAGAAGGCCTTCGAAGCATGGAGTCCCGGCCACAAGTTCCACGAGTGCCCCAGTTTCTTTGGCTAGATCGCCCATTATGGAGCCTCGAGCCTGGGTTATTTTATCTGTCTGGGGGACCACGATTTCCGATTGCGTGCTGTCCTTCCCTTCCCTTCTCTCCTGTACACGCGTTACAGTAGGCCATCTCTTTTGCACAATCGGTATGTACGTGATGTAACACGCCCTTAACCGCAAAGGAAAGACCTAATTCTTTCCCATTTCCTCTACCGCTGTGTTACGCGACCAAGGCGAGAAGTGAAAATTGTCAACTCCTGTCGATGATGAATGTTTTGGGATGCGTACACGAAAGACATTTGGTATGTGTAAGCTATGCTATGTGCTTGGGTTCCAGTCCTGGGTCCCATGCTGCTTCCATAATGACTTCCGCATGCGGAGATGTTTGAATTGCGGCGTGAGAGTCGCCAGGCAGTCTTCCATGAAACTCTACTCGGTAAAGGAACAGAGCAGCGTTCCTCGTCGACCCCTCGTCCTCCTTCGCTTTCGCAATGTACGCTTGAGTTGTAACTGGTGGGAACGACCGGAGAGGAAAGTATGAAGGAATGCTTCACTTAACCCTTTAACCTCACATCACACCACATTCCTTTTTTCTTTCCCTCCTCTTTGTAGAGGAAACGAGGAGAAACCTCTCTAATCGTGTGCGCAATCAACTTTTGCCCCACGAGATGAGGTTTAACTCCTGGAAAGTGATCCAAGAGGCTATTGTTCTTTCATCTTGGTTGCAAATGCTTTTTGCCAAATGTAATAAAGGAGCAAAATTATGGTTTTTTCGCTGAGCTTGGCAAGAGCATGAGCGAGCTGAGCTGTATGTGCCAGTGATGGACAGCACCTGTTCGAATACCTGGGGAAGAAAAAAAAAAAGAAGTCCATGTTGGATGTGATAAACAGGAGGAATAAGGGAAGAGCACCCAACAGCTGGGAGAGGGGCCTGAAGAGGTGAGAGGAAACCGAGTTTCGCATGGGTGCAAGTGGTAAATGCATTGTATTATATCCGGATAGGCCTCCTTTCAATTATACTCGTGTATTCCGGGGACCGAGCGGGTGACTCACTCACTGCTCATTCGCTGCCGCGTTGGGCTGAGCGTGTAAATGCGTGGAAGTATCACTGGATAGAGTCGAGGAGAGCCCTGCCCAGCGGGGGTATCCGCCTATCCTCCGTTTCCCCTTCCTTCATTCTCCCCCTCGCCATCCCGCCATCTAGACGTGTGGGGGTTTGTTTGCCTGTGCTCGAGCTGTAGGAGGCACTTTCGTTTGGAGTCATGTTCTGAGACTGGGGATGGCATCTAAGGTGGTCGTGATGGCCCCAGATCGAAGAAATGGTTCCGTGTTCCATCCTTCGCCCCCACCCTCTTCAGGAGCTGGGGCTGGGGATGTCCGATGTCGTCGGTCTCGTCGTAGTCTCCCTGACCTCAGCACCGTTGTTCGATTCAACAAGGCTGCCCTAGGACACGCTCACAGTGCTTTCAGAATCAGAGGTAAGAACGACAAAGAAAGAAGTGAAAAAAAAAAGAACTCTTCTGTCTCGGCTCTTTTTTTCGGCCAAGGCCGGAAGAATTCCCGTCTGCTTGATCCTCATTCGATGCTGGAAGCGTTAGGCCCGAATGCTGAAACCTTGTTAACGGTCCTTTGAGAATCCATGGATTCCTGTGGAGGAAAAGAGCTCATTAGCTTGAAGCCTCCCTTTATCTCGCCTAAGTTTGTGCATTCGGGCCAAAGTCTTCAACAATTTTTCAGCATTAAGTGACGCTTTCTTGTGATTTGCGAGAACATGTTTAATCGCGTGAGTAGCTTTTTCACTAGCTAAAAACTTGCACTTTAGATTTCGGATGGAGAGGCTGGGAAAGCAGAACAGTAGTTACCTTTCACGTGTTTAAGGCACTCAAAATTTTCACAGTGTCTTCATTATGACGAAGTGTTTTGGACCTCCCATTTCCTGCCTCTTCTCATGCTTCCGTAGCTGTAATCGTAACACTAAATTCTCAAACCGTTATGAGAGTCGGAATACCAAAAGCTTGAGGCCGTAAGTAGAACAGCTTAAATAAAATCCTCACCAATTTTGAGTTCATTTCTTTCCCCTTCTCGATATCTCTGCCATTGACTGTTTAGACTGAACACTTAATTGAAGTCGTGACAGTGCTCCATGTTCGACTACATAAGTCTTTACAAGGAATGGTAGCATATGTAGCCGAAGACAACTTTCTAGAGATGGGGATGCTATATTTAATTTGTTTTGATTGATTCTTTACCAGGACTTTTTTCCCTTTACGTTTTCAACTTCCAGAACACAAACCCTGAACCCTCTTTGCATACCAGGTACAGTAATACCTCGTTATTCGTTCGAGATACGTTCCTGAAAAATCGAGCGGATTGGGACTGTATGTAAGTTGGAACATTTTACTTCTTTGCGAAGCATCTATCAATATGGACGTCTGAATGTTATGACATATGGGCCCTCCGAACTGCTAAGAATAGTGACAGATCAGACAGCGTGTGGTCTTTTATTCCAATCCCACGAGTCCAGTCACCTTGCGACGTTTCTTTCAAGTCATCGCGTGAGACAAAAATTCCACTTTGTCGAAACGCTTGAGGAATTTAAAAGACCTTTATTTTTCAGAGCGTCTGCGGAACAGACACGAAACATTCTCATGTACCTTGTTTGGGGCGGTTGAATATCCCTGTTCACTAACCAAGTGAGCTCGCTGATAATTACTCCAAACAATTGCTCCATTAAGCAGGAAAACTAGGGGTTTGTGCTCACCTACCGAAGTCACCTAGGGATTAGTTTCGCCGTCTCGTATCCTCCATTGCTTCCTGGTGAGACCTATTATCGCCTGCGCACGCAAGAAGGATAAGGAAAGGCTGATATAACGGTTTTATCGGTGTCATAGACCTAATCTCAAGATGGAGATGAAAGCTTTTGAAGACGGAAGCATTCCAGATGACTTGTGTATCGGTACTTGATTTAATGAGTCAGAATTTGTTGATCAACATGAATTCGCAAGTTTTCAATTGAGGTAACCAGGTTGTCCATGACTGCCTTGGTCATGAAGTCGCTCTAGGAGTGCAGGACGCGTTTATACCAGGACATCGTAACGTGGGATCGTTGAAACTAAGCAGCTATTCTTTGATTTCAATGTACAATGCGGACATGAAATATACTCTAAAGGAGTTGCACGTGAACGCGATTGAAGTGAATTTGCATCTATTAAAGTGTTCAAACTGGACTGGGCAGTCAGCTTATATCATGAATTCTTAGTCCTAAGTGGAGCCGCCTGGCGTGAATTTCCGCCTGGCGTTTCCTTAGTAGATAGACTCGAAACTTGACTTCCGTCTTTTCTCACATGACACGGCATGTCACGACGAAGACCTATCTCATGCTGAATCTTCCTTTCTCTTTTATCTCGCTGCACGCAATGTCTCCAGCCGAAATCGTTTCCCTCGTTCGAAATCATGTGTCTGCACGCTTGACATTCTTAAAAGGTATGTTTTGAGAGAGAGTGAGTTAAGATAATTATGATGTTGCTGGTGAAGCAGGAACTCTTGTCTGCTTTCTCGAAGTGCACTAGGATTGAGGTTTCCTTTTCGTTGACCAGTATGATGCAATAAAAACAGTCCATTGAATAGAGGTTGCAGAGGATGATCAATGCGAGGCGTATGCTGAATCATCCCGGCTTGGACTTGGATGACTCAGTCCATCAGTCAGTCCTTGTGTGGACTCAATCAGTAGGCGGGGGGAAAAAAAACTAGAGGAAATCCAACCGAAACCCTCATGTCCGTTAATTTTTCTATCCAAGTCCTTCACGGTGATAATGCGTGCGGTTTTTTACCCGCTCCGGCTCACACGATATCCTGGTAGGTTCCCCTGTATGATTTCTCCTGTTTGGCTTCTCGTTTCCAGTCCTCAGAGTCTGACCTGGCTTCTAGACGAAAAAACAATATTAGAAAATAATGCATTTCCGTGGAGATTATGATATGAAAGCCAGAAAGATAGGCACACCCTCTTTTATGATTATGCTGGTCCCGTTCCGTGCCGGTTTGTACCATTATCGTGTCACTGTGTACTGTTATTATTTCTCTCTGGAAACGGTATCATTCCTTCTTTCCTTTTCGGCCTCGTCATTCTTTCCGACATCTGCATTGCGTTTTCATACGCCAAGGATCTCTTGGCAAGCTCCAAACGAGAGTTGGTTGAAGGAAGATGCTCTACTTGCAATGGTACTACGTCTTGCCCTTTGCTAGTACTCTCTCGTTCGTAATCACCATCGCCTGTATTTATTATTTACTTGAAAGGGTAGGGCGACAGCAGGCTCGATTACGAGTAAGGGTATTCCTTAGGCAAGGCCTCTGTATAACCAGACTCTGCAGAGAAAGTCTGTATATTTCATTTTTTCCCTTTTGCGGCGTGGGAAAGAGTTGGCAGCATTTCACGGCGAGATGGCGCAAACCTCCATACAGTTCTTTTTTCTTGCATTTTCATTGAATTTCCTCGCAGCGCAATTACGTAGCGTTTTTCTTTGCCTGGGAAAGAGGAAAAAGTCGGTAATGATCTCATTAAGTTGACAGGAGTGGAGGTTCTGTGTACCCATGCCTGTGGCTAAATATCGCCTTGGGTCCTGACTAATTCCCTGATTCTCTCCCGAGTGTGCTTCAATTTATTCCCTGCTGTGTGACAGGCTACCATTTCTCATTCGACTGCTTTGTACCTACACGTATATACTACATGGTGGTGATGATGAATGAATGAATGAGAGGATGCACTTTACTCTGCATTCCTCTGCGTCACGTCCTGCAGAAGAAGCAGAGCCCATGCATTCCAACCCGAGGAATGTTTCATCTCCCTCTGAGATCGATGGAATGACCATTAGGCATGCAATCTATGTCCTGCGGTTCATGTCTGTGGCTAGGTACGTTCTTGCCTGGCGTTTTCGACGATCTCGAGCCCCTCTGTGACTGGGGTGCGGAAAGGGCTCTTTGCAGGATTTTTCTGTGATTTCTCTTTCCCTCTCCAGGGCGAGCGGGTATCGATTTTCCCTTACTTCCCTCCCCTCGCTCCCTCCTAGGCCCTTCGATTCTAGGACCAGCTGAGCGTCGGTCTTGGGACATCTCAGTCTTGTTTCCTCCCCCATTGCCAAAAGCCGTGCTCTTGTGAGCGTGCCAGCCCTGGATTTTTCTTCTCATTTTTTCGAAGTACCGTCTTGCATGCGCGGACAGATCTGGTTTCGGGCCTTTTCTTCTTTCTACGTGATCGGTGAAGAGGTTGACCTCTTTTCTTTGCTTCCCTTCCGCAGTCTGGCTTGTGTGCTGCTGTTGACTCTAACGGTGTCGGACTTCTCCCTTCCCAGGCTTACGCGAAATTGGTAGAGGGGGGAAACAAGTGACAGGCATTTTGTCTGTTCGTGATGGATCGGGGGAATCGAACTCCATGATCGCGTGAGAATTTTTTTTCCATACCAGGTGATCTCTGACCCCTTTCCTCTATTCCATTTCTCTTTCCCTCTCTTCTCTCGTGAACTTTATGATGTGACGTGCTCTCTCTTCTCTATCCTCTCGTCACGCCCCCATGGTCAGCGGCACTCAACTGAAGCGGATAAAAATAAGGGAGGAAAAAAACCTCTCCGGCTGACGAAGGACCGGAGCAGGCTCTGGAAATCCTCTAGTGCGAAAAGAGGCAGAGATTACAAATAGATGTGGAATGTGGTCGATATGTCTGCCTCGCTGGCTACCCATTCGCCAATCGGGGAAACTCGTGTGAAGGACTTTCACGGTTTTCTTCCTGGAAGAAATACTTCAGTACCGTCTCACGTAGAGAGAAACGGAGGCGACCGCTTTTACTGAAAATGAAATAGGGGTTATGCGTCCAATGCCCCCGGCCGTAAAGGAAAGGAAAGTGGAATTCCTTACACGACCGAGATCTAGGTCCACTTTGAGGAAAAGTGTCGTATAGTCCGATATTTAAGCTGGCTTGGGGCTATGAAGCCATCGTCGTCGAAACAGACACGTCCTCATTCCGGCGACCTTTCCACGTCGGATAGGAGGAAGGGCTTGGCAGTTGACCCGGAGCGACCTCTATCTTCCATGCTTCTTTCTTTTATTCTTTTTTTCTCTCTGCGAGATTGAGGAGCCAGGAGAAAAAAATCCCTCGAGCTGAACCTCGACTCCATGCTCCTGAATAAATCATGCTGGATAGGCCTACTTCACCTGTCCTTGGCACGAGATTATTTTGTTGACGAGAGGAAAGAGCCACACCCTCTCACAGAGGCGTATGGGTCTTGTCATAGAATTAATGAATGCTTGAAATTATGCAGCATTGACTATACAGAAGGAATGTTTAGTCGTTTTGGTTTGGTAACATAGGGATATCGTTGTATGCGGATCTGAACGAAAATTCTCTGGAGCAAGTGGAGCGGGTCGGATAGAGAGAATGTTTCGCTCCCTGACTTCCACACACTTAAGTCACGGGGACAGGTTTTTTGATCTACACTCGTTGGAGCTGAGGTCATACCTTGTAGACTCGTAGATATTGGAGAAGGGACGCATGCGGAATTCCCCCCACCTGTCCTGCGGATATTCGTTATGCTGCACGTCCTGTTCTCAGTCCCCCGATCTAGCCACCCCACTCTAGAATATATATCATCGATCCAACGGCATTTCCGAGCGGAGTGTGAGTTTGGGTGCGTTGTTGGCTGTCATGGCAGCAGCGTGGGGTTTCTTCCTTCCCCCCTCTACCCCGCTCTTACATTGTGCATGGACTTTCACAGGTACTTGCGTAACTTTATATGCCGTGTAGTCGTTGATCTTCACGCTGTGTGGAGTTATTGTTTCTTGTTCCCTCTTTCCTCGCCTTGTGTAAGCATAGACGCGTACGTATGTCCATGCATGTATCTCTAAGCCCAGAAAGGCGCATGGAGTGATTCCCTGGATCCGATCCAAGGTCGCAATTCTTCCCTTCGACTCTTTGGGGCCTGGGCGTTCCTTTCTTCTCCTCCGTCCATGCCACTCCTTTTTTCAAGATCATCTCTGTCCAGGATATATCTGGGCGTGGGAGGCTTTATTATTGATGACTGGATCTGCATACTTTTCCTTCGAGGGGTCATACCCTGTGAAACACTGACGGTCCCTTTTGTTCGCAGCTGTGTGAATTTTAGTCACCAATTGAACGTTGCGCAAGATTCCACTGTGTCATGGCCAATATAACTGGTTCACCCTCGCACTTCCTGTCGTGGAGGAGAAGGCATGAGTCCGAAGTCCTTGCTCTTCTCATTTTAGGATCTGCGGACGTGTGGCTTCCATGGACCCGTCGTGCTTTTTTCATGGTGAAGGTGTGAATGGGTGTGCACTTCCCTCCATGGGCCTCTGTTGTGAACGGCTAACGATGCACGACCTCCTTACGGTCCTCCTCTTTTCCACCGAAGACGGGAGGGGTAAAACAATTTTGGTTAACTAGTCAGCCCTGTTCTGTACCCATGCAAAGAGCGGAAGTCGATAGAGAAACCCTCTAGGTCGACGTGTGAAGTCGATTGCGTGTATGAGACGTATCGTGACAGTGCAGTGTAAATTGCTCCTCTCCATCTCCTGCTGGAAAGTAGTTTATGCGGTGATCCATAACCCAAGGCTTTTACCAAAGAGTACGAATCTTTTTTTTTTTTTTCCTCTGCCCCAGGGACCACTTAGTGACTCTTCGTATTCATCTTTTCAACACGAACACTTCTTTGGGAATGACAGGTTGTGAAGTGGTGAAACTAAGTCACTGGATCTACCGATTCTAGGCCTAGAGATTTAAAACATGCAGCCCTTGATAAGTCATGCATCGCGTTTTTCTCATACGAATTTTTTTTCAGTTAAAACAATTTCAGTGATAAGTGCACAAAATTATGGAAATTTCATTACTGTTTAGTGTGACTTTTGTAAATCGGAAGTTGTCTGAGGAAATGTATTGCCTGATTATTGCCGAAGGGAAAGTGCTAATACCGAGGAACATCAAGTACTATAACCATGCATTACCCTCTAAGGAAAAATAGGACTAAGAATAATTTTTTGAAAGGTAATGCTTCTGACTGTTATTAAACGAAATAATGGTGTCGAAGATGTCTGTACATGCTGTCTGCACGTTTATTGACATCTTTGTTTAAATATTGAATGAGCTGTGCAAAGAATGTGAGCCGTCAGATTTTAAAAACAAATTGCAGATGCCCTGCTTAAAATTAGGATAAGCCGAAGTAACTCCAGGAAAGTTAGACTTGAAAAATTCGTTTCAAGCTTGCTACTAACTGCTGTAGCTCCTTAACTAAACCCAACTTAACTTAAGAGTGACACAAAATTATAAGTAGTAATTCCTGTATAAGGATGCAAAGCTACTGGATGCAAAGCAAACTGGAAAATTATTGGGAAGCTATGAGGCTAGATTACTTTAACTTGGGTTGAGGAAAAGCTCTGGCCTTCGAACAATCTTGGATGGTTTCCTAATGAGGATGGGCCATTCCGAACGCGTCATCGCGCGTAGGCGTGAAGTTTCGGGAAAATGCTGTCCATCAACGTCTATAGCGCAACAAAGCAACGGGAGACATTGCCCGCCTGCCAGAGTCAGGACATCCAAGGGTCACAATGGTCACAGATGATCGAGCGCTACGGATTTTTTCTTTCCGAAAGCGCACGGCGATCATTCCTCGATACAGCAGTACTTGAATGACATTAAACGTGTCTGACCATTTTTAGAAGACTTCAGGATAGTGAGTGGAATGCCGACGACCGACGCGCGTCCTGCTTCGACCAAGCGCCACCGCCACGTTATCCTTGCCCTGTAATTCCCATCAGACTTTTTGACTTTACGGGACTGGGATTTAGTGGTTTTTACGGATGACAACCTTTTTCTCTTAAGGGAGAACGACAGTAGGGGCTGGGTAGAAAGCAGCCAAATGAGCCCATTTCCCCACATGTTTGAAGCCAACTGTAAAATTTGGAGGAAAGAGAGGGATGATGTGGGGGTGCATGTCAATGCGGGGCCTGTGTTTTTCTAGGTGATTAAAAGGTACGGTCGGTGGCAAGGAGTACAACCGCATTTTGGACAACTTCCTCATTCCATCTGCTCAGCTCCTTTGATATGGGAGATTTTGTTGTTGTTGAGATTCCATTGGTCTTCTGGGCTACTTGTTTCTTGACCAGGGGTGCACAACATACGGCCCGCGAGGCCCTTGCTCGCGGCCCGCCATGACTGGTGGTGTTTTAAGTTCTACTATGGCTCCTGCCCTGTTGGCCACAGCTATGATCAGCCAGGCTGCGGCCCACGGTATGTGAATAAAAATCGTAAATGGCCCTCAGTCTTTTTTGAGTTGTGCACCCTTGTTCTAGACCGATTTTTTTTTCTCTCTCTCAACCAGTTTGAGACATTTGATGAACGCCCAATCATCTATATGTCTGTTTCTGAAAGTGATTTGCGAAAAAATTGACTGACGGTACCATCGACATATAAAATTTGTCACTTAAGCTGCATGCTTAGAGAAAATGGAGTGCCAGGAAGATATGAACCAGATATTCCAGATAGAAAAATATGCTTGGAAGCGACAAGACTTCGGTCTCTCGCCTTTTCCTGGCTATCTGTAGCCATTGTCGGTAGGCTGATAAAGGTCTTACGGAGAGCTATGTTGAGATAGTCGTGAAATACCGGGTGGCGTAAAAAACTCCTCGTGTTAGACGCCTTATAAAAAAATCCGTTGTGGATGATCTAGGTTCTTGATATTTTCATAATACGTTGGAAACACCACAAAATTTGTTTTCTGAAAGTTTCATGAACCTAAGTCGTCTGAATAATTATCGACAGTCGCTCAAAGTGGAGTCATAAAATGGACCTTTCCGCCCACGAGGTGGATGGAGTTTCAGGACTGCTCGAATGATTTCTCTCCCGTGAGGTTATGAATACCGCTTTTTACGCCAGTTCTCATCGTAGTATTCTGCGTGGTATCGATTCTGATGCTACGACGTACGACAGTAGTACTATTCTACGATGTGTTGAATACTACGATGAGAACTGGCATAATAATCGGTATTAATGACGTCAAGGTAGAGAAATCATTCGAGCGATCCTGAAACTCCATCCTCCTCGTGCGCGGAAAGGTCCATTTTATGACACTATTTTGGGCGACTGTCTATATTTATTCAGACGACTTAGGTTCATGAAGCTTTCAGAAAACAAATTTTGTGGTGTTTCCAACGCAATATGAAAATATCACGAACCTAGATCATCCACAACGGATTTTATAAGGCGTCAAACACGACGCGTTTTTTTTTTTTTTTGCGCCACCCGGTATGTAGGGGTGGATTTCATAGACGCTATCTCTAATTATTTTCTACGTCCACCCACGTTTGCGCTGAGGAGTGAGAGGGAATTTATTCAGCGTTCTCCCCTTTTTATAGATGGGAAAGGTGTAGTTCGTGGGAAAGTGAGGAAAGGAACGAGTCGATACATGGAGGAAATGCCGTTGAAGGAAGACGAAGAAGAGATGGAGATGGAAAGAGGTTCCACAAGTCTTCCAACCCCGAATATGAACGAAGGCCAAGGTTCATTGCATGAAGGGAAGAAGCCTTCACCGACGGCCTTCACCGTGGACATCGGCGCAGAAGGCCCTACTAAAAAGTTGGATCTCGGCGACAGTATTAGCAAGTTCGTGCCCAAGCATCGTCGGACTCTCAGCTCAAACCGACCCGAAGACAAGGTGAAAAAAATAAGTCTAAGTTTTCATTCCCTCCCTCTCTTTGTTTTATATTTGGAGCGATTGAATTGAGCAAATGAACATTAGGAGGAGGAGAAGGAAGAGGGCACAAGTTGGTTGGAGCCACTCAGATCCCCATCTGTGGGAAGAAAGAAGATTTCTCCTGCCTCAAAATCACCTCCATCTACTCAAGTCAAAGCAGTTCCTGTCCTCAAAACAAGGAAGAATGAATCCCCTCTGGAGACCAGAAGCACCAGAAAACCACCCATTAGAGGTGAGGAATGATTCTTGAAAATATTTAATTATTTCTAAGGCCTTAAACTTTAATTTTTTTAAAGTTTCTTAAGCATTTAAGTCTTACTGTAGATAGTGACATTTTGAACCGTGGTGTGAACTAATAATTTAGTCAGCATTTGTAGGTTTTAACCATAAATGAAACTTTGTTTTCTCTCTAGAGTCCAAGTCAGTAGACGATGGACATGGGAAGGGAAAACCTGTTCAGCATAAGGACAAGAAACTGCCAAAGACTCCAAGTGGAAAAGGAGGGAAGCAGGGTGGAGATACTGTTAATGGAGTGCCTCCATTGAATGAATCAGCATCTTATTTGATCAACCGGATGCTAAACAGCATGCCTGATGGTGATGCAATGTACAGTGATGACCTGGATGCATTTGTGACTGCCAAATGTGCTGAGGTCCCACATTCACCCAAGAAGACCAGTATAGCAGAGACTTTTGTGATTGACTGCAAGGCCTGTCCAATCAGTGGTGAACTTTTGCTAAATCTGAAAGAAGTGCCTGTGGAAGAGGAAGTCAAAGAAGTGGATAATGTGAGCGAGGCAGGGACTTATACAATTGAGAAGGATGAGAATTGCCCTGATGAAGAGGAAGCTCGCAAGGACATTGACAAGGTTTTTGGTGTGGGCGATGAGGGAGAAGACCTTGATGATACTGTGATCCCTGAGGAACCTCTTGAAGTTGCACTCAATCTTACTTTTGTGAGTGCTCTTTAAACTTTTATCTGAGTAGTCTCCTATTGGGCACAATCCTCTTCTAATTTTATCTGTTTGCATTCCTGGGACACTGATAAGGAGTCCCCTGTTTTATGGAACATGTCCTCCATGACTTGTATACTCTCATGGAAGGGATTCTTTGTATCACACTTCATTCCATTGTGATGTGAGGGATTGAATGGATGTAAGCATGAGTGGGAGGACATTATCAGATCAGTTTCCCTTACATGGGTGGAGAATTGGGGTTTGTGTGCCTTTGTCATACAATGCAGTGTGTGGAAATGGGCTTGGCTCCTACAAATGAGTATGATGAATGACTGATGAGGACTCTTTCATCCAGCAGGTGAAGGAAAAGGATGCCCATCTACAGGACCGTCGTCGTCCCAAGACTCTGCACCTAAGTTCCTCTCCACCTCAGGGCAAAAGTCAGGCTCTTCTTCTGAGATACCTGAATGTGTGAAAGTGAATGTTACAAGTTGCATGCTCCCTTTTTTTTTCAGTGAGTCCCCCAAGTCAGAGTAGTCCATCATCCTCACCAACAAGCAAGGATCGGTCTGTGACATCCCCTTCAAAGCTCTCTTCTAGTCAGGAGAGTCAATCCCGTCCACGCCGTCTCCTTCCCACACCCCCTGCCCCAAAGAATGGCATCCCCAATGTAGCTGGCTTGGTTGCTTCTGCTGTGGCTGAGTCCAAGAGGAAAGAATCTTCTTATGCTCCTGTGAGTCTCTGTTAACTTCCATACTCATGATGATTGACAGAATTAGTTGACCTTCTTGAAATGTTTTAATCATGGATGTATGTCATAAGTATGACTAGTGTAATTTTGTTGCTATGTGCAGGGTAATGATTCTGCAAGGTTTAGATACCTAAGTTTGATGAAATGAGAAAACTTGTTTTAACAGGGACAGCATAGTGATAGCAGCCTGGAAACGGAGTCCTATCTGCGTGATACTGAGTCTGTGGTGACAGCAATGCAGGCTCGTGTTGAAGGTCGGAGTGTGGATCACAATGCCAAGGAAACTAAGGTCACACTGGCCCCCAAATCAGCCAGTGCTCAGCATGGAGCCACAAACACTGTGGAATCCCATAAACCTGTTGCTAGGGTTACAAAAGGCCACATCCATGCAAATCCAGCTGTGGATACTGACCATAGCAAGAGTTCAAGTCCATACAGTCGAGAGTGTTCTGTCTCAGACAGTGGGAGTGTCCATAGTGATAGCAGCAGCGGATTGAGTGAAAGCCTCCGGGCTGGTTCCGGGACTGATGCTCATAGCAACCGATATAATCGGGCTTACAAGTTAGTTCTGCTGGTCATTACACAAAAATTAACTTTAAAATTTTGGATCTTGGACTGATGATATTTGTTGCAGGCTGCGGAAGGCTCAAACTACATATGACTCAGAGGGTGGAGCAGGAGGGAGAACACGGGTGGCAGAGAAGAAGTCCAAGACCTCATTAGGACCAGATCGAAAGTCCAATGGCTCTGGAAGCGTGGGACTGAGTCAAAGCAGTGTTAGTAGTGATGCAGCTGCCAAAGGGACATCCACTGGGTTTGGCAGGAATGATGGTGGAAGATTCAGCCTCAGGCTCAAAAGCATCCCAGTAAGTCAGATTAGAAGCAATGACTGTGTACTCTGTTGGAAATTCTGTCAGATGGATCTTGAGTTTGATGGATCTTCATGCATCAGCTATCCTTAGATTGTGTGGAACCTAGGACTGCCGATGTATGGGTTGTGGACATTGTGGTATCTGAGTCATTGTGTCATGCTGTGAAAGACTAAAAGGTTATTATTGAAGGTCAGGTCAGTCATGCCTGTCAGCATGACTGAGCTGAATTTCTGTCTTTCTTTCTACAGGACTACTTCCTCTGTTTTTGTGCACCAATGCTTAGTTTTTTTGTTATATCACTCTGAACTTTATAGGCTGACAGTGTTCCAAAACATAATCCTATGAGGTGCGAAGCTGATCTTGGACATATTTTTTTTTGTTTTTTTTTGTTACTTCATTCACATTTTACAAATGAGGCAGATGGTTGTGTGATGGTTCACAAGTGCATTATATGGTGATCTTTGGATGCAGGGTATACCAGCGAAAGGCAGCAAACCACCATCAGCTCGCAAAGCTCCATCTCAGGCAGCCACCAAGCCCCCAGTGCCCTCAAGCAAGGAGGAGGAATTTAAAAATTGGCAGAGGAGGAAAAAATATGACCCACTGAAGGCAGCAGCAGAAGGGAGAAAGAAGGAAGCTGCAAAGCGCAATCTGAAGGATGGATCTGATCCCATGACACAGTCTGCTCATGGAGCTCTGCCAAATGGAACTGTGAATGGGTACGTAAGTGGATGCCTTCCATGTTTCGTCCACTTGTTGTTTTTACCTCACTACTGTCTGCTTCATTCATTGATTACACTATGCTATTTTTTCTAATCCTATTTCTTAAAGGCTAGTGAGCCATTACTGTTAGCAATCTTAGTTTAATAGCCACTTTTGTGAGTTCTTGCTTCATACTGCCCATTGTAAATACATTCCAAGTCCCAACATCCCACATCCACTCCCTGGATGCATTTAATTGGGGGTTGTGCTAGATTTCTTGCTGTAGGGGCCTCCAGGACCCTCAGGTCTGATATGGAAGGGTCCCCTGATAATTAAAGGGGTTACTTTCCTAGTGAAGCATGAGGGAATGTTGAAGGGTTCTCGAAAGTAAAAGTCCTGCAATCCAGCAGTCTTGGGCCTTCTGCCTGTGCATCCCGGAGGTCCTGAGATCCCTGGGACCCATGGGCAGGAGGCCAGGGAAAGAAACTTCTCTGATGTAATCATTTGTTTTGCTCCTGATCTGCCCTTGAGGGACATGCCAAAGATATTCTATGGCCTGTGGCTAGCTAACCAATGAGCCTGATTGTTACACCATGACAGAGTTAAACACTCCCAGAAACATCAACATGGAAATGATCACAACAATGGAACACCAACAATTATGTCTCCACGGGTGTTTCGTGGCAATTGTGTTGGAATGTGATTGCAAAACAGAACATTTCAAATTATAAACTCACATTTTTAGAGTTATCTCTCCACCTTCACCTATGGGCATGAATTTTGTGTAATGACTTAAAGAATCAGATAATATTATACAAGATACATGTCATGGATTATGATGCCATGTGTAGTGCTAGGATATGTGAGAGTCCCTGACTGATCTCCGGATCAAATATCTCAAATCTAACAGTTCAGACATGTCTGCTGCATGCCCCTTGGGAGACTTCTAAAAGGAGTTTCTCAGTCCAAGAAAACCAGTCGGTAGACCTCCTGCAAAGTGAAGCAAATATTACAAGGAATGATCAAAAAGTTCAGGGACTGAATTTTTTAATATGCTGTGGTGACACTTTCCAATTACTGATGGTTATAGAATGCCTTTGAATGCCTGAAATATTCATTTCCACATGCTCTTTAGCTTAGGGGGAAAAAAGTAAAATCCTAGGAGCTAGCTCCATTGAGTTGGGTGGCTTATGAAGCACAGGGATTGGGGGATAGGTCAGAAATCACTGAAATTGGAAAATGAAGGAAATTTCAGGACATTTAAAGCAGCTTTACTAGTGCACCACAAGTTCTGCTGGTGATTACAAAAAACGCATGTTAGCAATTATTTCAGCAGCAGAAGAAGAAATTCCAAAAAATTTGTGCAGATGCTGAAGAGGACTACTTTGAAGGATATATCCATCAGTAGTTGGAAAGAGTCACCATGGCAACATAAAAAATTCATTCCCAAAACTTTTTGATCACCCCTCATATAATGGAGCTTTGTTATGAGTGACTCAGCAGCCCACCTGCCAAGCTTGGTTCTGTTGTATAGCATCAATAATATTGGGAGATATTTCTTGACTTGCTAAAACTGTTATCTCAAGTTGGGATGTGCAGTCAACAAAATATTTTGGCTGAGGTGAAAAGGTGCAGAATGCCAAAAATTTTGAAGAAAATAAATTTTATGTCTGCATGCCTAATGGATCAAATAGCACTCCAAAGGAAATCATGGTTCCTTCAATTTCTTTGTAGCTCCCCATTCGTCTTGAGCAAGTCAGCTTCATTCCATGGCCAGGAGCAAGGAGTGACGATTATTTCAAGATCAATTCGTCACAGACAGCCTGCAATCCCAGAAGTCTCCTCAGTTTCTCCATCACCCCCTCCTCCCAATTATCCTCATCAAATCCCTGAGCCTCAGACTGGCCATGATATCATGGTTAGTCGAAGCATGTCCCATGTCCCTGCATCCTTCCACAACCAGAGGCACGTACCATCCCCTGTGTCTGAAGACTATGATGAACCCTTCTGTGATACCCCAAGTCCTACTAGAAAGGTATTTATTGCATGCATAGATTAGACAATGTTTTGGAAGGTACATCATCTCAACATTGCACCCCCTCTCATAATGATGTGCCAAATCCACTTCACCCACTGCTACGGTTCATACTTGTTATTAGACAGAAACCTCCTTAAATCTCAAAAGTTTTTGCTGGTGTGGAGTGAAATTAGATTGTCTCAAGGGATAGAAACTGGGAAAGTAAAGTGTAAGCAGTGCAACTGCAACACAGGATGGAAATTTAAATTTTAAAGAATGAGTTGTGGGATCTAGGTGGCCCAATACTATAAATCATCAGAATTTCCCATGAAAAAAGAATTGGAGAGAAGTTCAGTTAGCTGTTGTAGGCATTCCTACCCTCTGTTTTCAGTAGCATGAAGTATTTGTGGGAGGAAGGGTAAAATGTGAAAGGTGAAAGAGGTGTTGGCATACTTTGATTTTGGCCTTTGTGGGTTCCTACTGTAAGCCCCAGCTTATGGTAGCATGATATGTAGCTCTTTATTTTCTTTCTCATGCAAATTTGAATGTGATGACTGTTACAATGAATACTGTCATGCCTAGTAGTATCTCATAAGCTGCATTGTCTTGAATAAATGCAAAGTAATCAACTTCTGTATAGGCTTTATGTGCCTTGCCTTGTTGCTTGCATGTGAACGCCTCAAAAGTCAGAAATTTCCTTTGCCCATGATCAACTATTAACTCTTCACAGTATTGGAGAACACCTAGGACACGTGACTCAAAGCAGGTGCACACAGGAGATGAATAATGACTCAGGTTCATGGGTTGGATAGCCGAGAATCATTTTTGACCATATTGACTGCCATGATCAGAATGCAATTGCTGATGTGGGAATACTTATTGTCACCTTCACCTCTTTCTATCTTGACCCTTGAGTGATGATCTAGGTCCCAACTATATGCGCCTAGTACTCTGTACCTCTATTTGGATGCAGACTAAATAGTGATTGTTGGCTGCAGAGCCAAGTGGGTGGAGGTAAAAGGCTGGAGCTAATGAATCTCCTGTTGAAAAAACAATTGCAAGAGATTGAGGGAAACTGCCTTGTACTTCTTGTCCTTGGCCTTCTTAGCTCAGTGGTTGGGTGCAACTCTGTTGAAATGGTACTTTATTAAATATATATTCATGTTCTGGGCCATTCAGGTATCCATGGATGAAGGAGTGCCAAGAAGTCCTGTGAGCGGGAGGCATGTACCAGGATCCCCTATCATGGGTCACAGAAACAAGGGAGGAAAACTGGAAGCATTGGACTCCCTTGTTATATCAACAATTTCTTCCCTTTCAACGAAACTGGTTGGCAGTGCCCAGGGCCTTCTGGAGAAGCTCAAGTCAGTCTTTCCCATCTCTCACTGTGATCTAGCAGATGTCATTCCAAGTGGATTCATGCTTGTATTTGCATTCATGTTACAGAAATCAATTGAGTGATGAGACAGATGTGGCAAGCAAGATTGAAGATCTGTTGGTACAGCTGGAGGCACAAATGCAGCCTGGTGCTCTGCAGGGTCAGGGTAGCCCCAGTCCAGTTGAAGGATATTCAAACAATTCAAGAGGTAGTAGTTCATCGGCTCGAACTTTGTCTCGTGACCTCTCTGGCACCCTCAAGAACCTCAAGAGGCTACAACAAGCCTTAGCTGGTTAGCTCAAAAACAGTAAATTATCTTACTCATAATATAATTTTTATGGCATGATATATGCCTTTGATTTCAGTTGTGGATGAGGTGCTGAGTATGGACCCAACAGCAGATGATGACCTGGTCCAAGCCAGCTTTAATGGATACCATTCCACGGGGCCTTATCACTAATCCCCCAGAGTTCTTTCACCGCCTTTATTGCCAATATCCTTGGCCCATTTTCCCTGTTTCTATTTTTTCATAATCATCATGATTCTCAATGAGCGAGGTTTGTGTTGTGATGGTCTCAGTGAGATTTCTTTACACTTTTTTCCATACTTTGTGGATGCCCACTACCCAATCTCCTGTGCCCTGCCACATGAGGGGGGACACCCTTTTCAATGTGTTAATCCACTAGAGGATGAGAGAGTTGCTTTCCTCTCTACTAGTCATGTCAGAAAGGAAATCTTTGTGCAGACCCAAGACTTCAAGAAGTTATCCTAGCATTGACTCCTTGCACATTCCAGCCTCATCTTGTCCATGTCTGAGAGCTTTCACAATTCAACATATTTTTGTGTTCTTTTCTATTCGATCTGCTGGTCCTGAGGTCCACTCCCATTTGTGCAATCAGTCTGCACACAAGGAGAATGATTTGGATTGCAGGTTGTATCAGATTCAGAACTGATCCTTCTCTTGCTATTGTTGCTCAGTGCCATACATGTGATGAGACAGAGAATCCTGTTCAAGAATGCTTTCTAATGCCTCTGCTGATGTTAGAGTATCCTGAAACCCCCCAAAAGAACTCAAAACCTCTTATTCAAAACCCTCTGCTTCATGTTTGAATCTTCTTAATTTATTACTATGGTCTCTGTTTTCAATCTGAGGAGAGAGAATAAAAGTATATAAGGAGAAACGATGAAAGTTGCAGGATTTTCCTTTTCAGCCATCTCTGCTCTTGATGGATGCCATTTGGAAAACTAAGATGTTTACATGAGAACTATCTGACATGATCACCAATGGTAGTCAAAAGAAAGCAAGGTCAGCATAGACTTGCAGACATGTTAGTGCCTCCCAAGTTTTTGAGTTCTCACTGCTTAAATTGGCCATCACATGTACCAGTAAGCTGGCAGGAAAGGAAATTAGAACTAGCAGTAGTACCACCTGTCCTGAGAAGGTAATCTCCTTTAATCACTGAATCAAAGAGCCATGGCTTGTTCAATGAAAAGTAAATGCCATGTATTTTGAAAAAGGACTTTCTAAAAGGTTAATTACATAAACTTTTTAGAGATCACAATGAATCTGCTTATCTCATCTCTACCCACAGTGAACATGTTGACCATAGCTGCTTGCTGTAGCCAACAGGAGCAAGGCTCTTCTCTTTTCAAGCCCAGAGGCAATGTCTCAAGGGGAAACGTGGGACCCATTCTTTGCCTTGCTACTACTATAGTCTGCTTATCTAAAAATGAATGACATCCTAATCCAAAACTCTACGGAAGGTGTCCATACACAATTATTGCTTTCATTATACAGATATAATTGCCCTAATGTTAAAAATTAGATTAAAATTGATTTAGCAAAGGTAAAGGACACACAAAATGTGTTCAACGTTGTGTGTTCCTTACCTTTGCTAAATCATTATCCACTCTTTTATTATAATTACTCATTATCCACTTTTATATCATTCAGAGTAATGTGCCTCAGACTTCAATTAGTGAATGAAGGAATCATCTCAAGTGAACATTGCTTTACTTTCATCACCAATTATCTTGGGGTGATTCTTTCCTTTTTGCGACAGTTGGAACATTTGAACTAGGCCATATTGTGAAGTAATGATGAGAATGATTCATTATATCCATTGAATGTTGCACGAGTTTTAATCTTTGAAATCCTTCTCTTCACATGGTGCATCATTATGGGCAGACCTTACTAGAGGCTGAGAAAACCCACAGGAATTATATATGAGAAACATTCAAGAGTTATTTCAGGTCCTGAAAAACTGGGCTCGTTCAGCAGAAACCTGGCCCATGACCATAGTCATTATGCAATGACTACAATTAAATTTGTGTAACGATTTGGTTATAGTACATCTTCATAATTTTGTTCATGTTTACTAATAAGCTGGGTATTGTGGTTCATTATCCATATTCACTAAAATAGAGATAATATGTAATTTTGGCATAATTCCTCATTGCACTAATATAGACGAAAGGGTGTTAAGCCTATGTAGAAGTGTCACTTCCACTTTGCATATGCATGTATATCCTATGTGTAATCCATGGTGCAAAATGGAACTTCAATGCCTATTTGACATGAATGGAGGGTTATGGCATAGACTTGCATCTCATAATGTAAATTGTTTGGCATGCTACTTGTGAAAGCTAACTTGTTAAAGTTGTAAGTACTTGTAATTGGAAGCTGCTTTGCAGCAACACTATGTACAGGTACAGATGTTCTGCAATTGATGATCATGATATTCAGCTTTGCAAGTGATTTCAATGATGACAAGGATGAATGTAATAATACAACACTGGTCAATCAGCCTACATTTTTATTTTTAACCAAGACTTAGTGTGTTGCAGTAATGCCTCTAAATGCCACTGATGCCTCTTTGGAATAGAAAGTAGGTACTGGTTCCATTGCTACCTGCTACGAAGTAAATCTTTACCATTGAAATTATTATATGTATTAATAATTAATTACTGTTATGTGTTACAAAGTGTGTGCATGTGCCTACAGCTTGAGTAATCTATTATCACTGGCAAATTCAATGAAAATGGGGTAGATAGCATGGTCAGGTCTTGTAATGCCATCAGATATGTCAACTAAATAAATTTCCTGAAAATTCAAACCATATAAATTTGGCACAAGGGAGTTTTAAATCAAAGTAAAACTCCTCTGTCTGAGCCTGTGAAAGAGGTTCTAAATTTGTTTACTTGGTTGTCACTCTCCTCTACCTTCATACAAAACAGAGATAAGATATTAGCAAAATTTTTCTTCATTTATATTGTGTGCTCTAATTTTTACCATAGGATGAAGACCTGAGAATGGATTAAAACCAGAGTCTTATAATTTACTGTAAATCTGGTGGTGACTGGAAATGACTGAATGATGTGGACACTAGGATGCTTCTGCTTGATTCAAAATCCTTTTGATTCAGAGTGTTTGTCATCCGGGCACTAAACTTGAACTCCTTTCATTCACTCAAATGATTCATTCATCTCATGTAATTTTCTTCTGTTGTATTTCTGTTGCTTCCCTGCTATGCATGACATCAACCCAACTCAGTTATTCTATTGATATATCATAGACTTAGCAGAAAGTAACAGTATTGCTAAACTATCATGTTTTAGGCCTGCTCTTTCATGGCTGGAGGTTATGTTTTAAATATGCCTGAGTTATCATCCTACTTACCAAGGATCAGTTGATATCCCATGTCCAACTGTTGTTCTTCAATTTGGTCGGTTTCTTTCGTCTTGACAGTGAAAACAGCTGATGAGTAAATGGGACGTGTAATTTTGATCTGAAATTGAAGTTAATGCAAAGTTATATCCTGTTGTGGCATTTTAGCATTCATATGTCCAGTGGCTTTTATTCATTTTTACAATGTGAGAGGCCTTTTCCGATTGATATTTAATCTTTCTTGTGTGTTTAGTGTTGATTCCTTGCTTGATTGCTGATCGGTATATTGGAAATGTTTGTCCTGGTACCTCTAAATCTCTCTTGATTCACAATGACATGGACCATAGTAAGTGAACTTGCATTCTGTGCCTTTTATAATCAGTCTTCCATCGCTAATTAAATTCCCTAGCCTCAATATTTCGTCATTATCTCTGTAAATGATAGTGTTCTCTTGGTTCTCTTTTGATTTTCTTTTCTCCTTTTTATCATGTTGAATGGTCATAGTTGGATGTTTGTATTCAACGATTTTGAAATCTTGCTTGAGTGGCAGGTGACCATTGTAAGGCAGCTTGCCCTCAGTTCTTGATCTAAAATAACCAGACTTTTTCCGAGTTGTAATTTTCATCACTCACATATCCTTTAAACAACTGTCTAGTAATGTAGCATAACCCCTCCTGCAGAATATGGTTTCAAGTAATGAAAAAAACACCCGATGAAAACTACTTAATCCAGTTTGTTAGATTCTGACTGCTCTTTTGATAAATTGCTCTATAACAATTTCATTTATTCAAAATAAATTTCGTGAGCTATATTCTCCGATTGAGGGGAGTCGTATTACGAGGTGCGTGATTTTGCAGACTAAAATATTCCTCTCAATGAAGTTGTCCATTGTTCTTCGGTCAAAATTAGAAAAGACTAAAAGAAAAAGCCTCAAGAAAGGAATTATCCACAGAGTTTATCACCTACATCAGTTTAACTGCTTAGAAGAAGTTGTAACGACTTGTTCACTGGTTTATGACGAATACTTTTAAGTGATAGTTTTGTGAAAATAAACCAATTTGACGGCGCCCATAGCTATTTGTCATAACCAAAGTCCAATTTGCAGCGAATTTTTCTTCACATCGGTCTGTTTTATATAAGTATTACTACTTTCAATCTTAAATAGCATGTTTAGCCCTTTAAAAGTGAAATCCCCAGAGCCAATCGGTACCTAATTTATGAAAATTGGTTTCGTATTTCACAACTTTCCAGCAATGCAAGTGAATCCCATCCACCCTGGGCTCGTCACCTCCACCCCCACCAACCTCTCTTGCATGCCTAGAGCTAAATAGTGGGAGGTAAAAGTGAAAATGAGGCTTGCAAAACCAAAGGAGTAGCTTGTCTCCGAAACAGACTGCCCCCCCCCCCCCCCCCCCCCCCCTCTCCGTCCGCCGTATATAAACGAGAGACAATGTACGGGAGGGTTATATGAGGAGGAAGAATTATGATAATGAAACGGGTTTAGCACCAACGGGTAGACGGGAGAGGCGAGAAGATATCCAAGGTCCTTGTTATCGAAGGACGAGGCTTCGTGCTTGTTTGTGCGAACGATGCCAGATTTGGTTATCGTTACTACTACTAGCATAAATGTTTGTGTAATATATCACAATGTTGCTTGTTAATGTCAATGGAAATGGAGAGAGATAAGAGAGTGAATGCAGTCCGTGGCCGAGGAGTAAAGGCAAAAATGTGCTTCTACACAATGGGATTTTGACAGACCTGTTTGAGTTTTTATGCGGTTCTCTTTTGTTAATTCAATGTGATGGATGTTGGGACAACTGGTCCGCTGGTCGAACCGCACCATCCATCGTTTCCAGCTGAGTCTAACATGTTCGATATGGTCGGGGACCAGCTACTATTTTCCCTTTTAATATGCACGATGCGTGGGTATTGGGTCTGTTTCGGAGACAAGCTACTCCTTTGGTTTTGCAAGCCTCATTTTCACTTTTACCTCCCACTATTTAGCTCTAGGCATGCAAGAGAGGTTGGTGGGGGTGGAGGTGACGAGCCCAGTGTGGATGTCTCGCCCACCTAGCAACTCCTCGTCTCTAGCCGCGGGCCCTTCTTCGGTAGGGTCTGTGGGGGTTGTCTGTTCAATCTCTCCTCTCATTCTGCTTTTGGCAGTCTGACTCTCCTTGCATATAGTTCTCCCCGGTCAGTATATGGTTGCTTTGGCTATCCTGTGTATGTTACGCGCTTTTGCACGGTGCGTGGAATTCCAACTTTTTCCCTTACTTCGAAAGGTGCTGGTGTTAGCGTTTCGACCCTGCCTTTCTGTTGGCCCTATCAAGCGTCAGTTGTGGCCTTTGCCTGTCCATTGAAACCGAAGTGGAGGGCCTTCGAATGGCCGGAGCCCATTGACGAAGCCCGCGATCGGACCCGTCTCTCTCTGGGCCCGACCGACTTCGCACGCCTTCTGGATCTGGCTTTAGCCTCATCCATCTCTCTCTTATCTGCGCCTAAGAAGAGATGCTATTGCAGGTGACCCGAGTTCGAGACTCTCTATTAGATTAAATTGTCATTATTGACCAACTTGAACCCAAAGTCGCATTTCAGTGGCTTTCCCTACCCGCTGTGTTCCTGTGGCATGAGAATATGCACTTATCCTCTGTTTTCGCCGTTATTTATGAACGTAATCAGGAAAGTCACGTTTCTGTGTTTTGGTAATTTCAGTAGAACGTGGAACTCCGAAAAACCACCATTTCGCTTGTCGAAATCCGTTCAGGTGGTTTTGCGTGATCGTTTCTGGTCGCTAAAAGGTAACTATAGCAGGAGCTTCAACGATGTGCTTATATTTTCGAAAGTACTGGTCCGAAGCGGATTAAATTTGATCTCGAAAGCGAAATGACTATCTCACGGCACAATTCTTTACACTTTCGCTGCTAAACCGATTTTGCTGTATTCTGGCACGCCAATTACGGTCTAAAGAGACTGACATGGCAGCGAAAGCGTAAAGTGAAGACTACACGAAGGGGGAGAGTCGGATAGCCAAAACGGACTTCGTTTGCACAGAGACAGGCAGGTGGGCGAGTCTTTTCGATATCCTGGAGAGGAACCTCGTTTTATCAAGACTCGCCCACCTGCCTGTCGCTGTGTAAACGAAGTCCGTTTTGGTTATCCGCCTCTCCCTCCCTCATGTAAGACACTTATACCAACGGTAGAGGAAAATGGAGTGCACAGGCGTAACGTATATTTTAGTG
This sequence comes from Darwinula stevensoni, assembly GCA_905338385.1. Classification (NCBI taxonomy): domain Eukaryota; kingdom Metazoa; phylum Arthropoda; class Ostracoda; order Podocopida; family Darwinulidae; genus Darwinula; species Darwinula stevensoni. The sequence goes on along the minus strand of CAJPEV010000575.1, from coordinate 10,499 downwards.
CAGTGACGTAACATACGAAGGGGATGCAAAAGTAGTGGCAATTCTGCTCTACGGTAGTGTCCACATGTATTACGCACAGAGACAGGTATAATGGCTCATGCGATACTTGAAAGGGTTATAAACTGTGGTCTATACCACAATACCACACATGTCATTTTCCACATAGTCCAAAATTATTATAAATTATTCCAAAATTACCTCTACTTTCCCCTCCTCCCCCCTCGTGGATGGGAAAGTGGAGTGCGAATATAGCCCGAGGCTGTGCTAGTGGCTATAGCGTGTGAAAACTTGCTTTTGCTCAAATGTGCTAGCAGGGGGACATGAGATCACCAGTCTGGCTTCGCTATCCATCTAATCTTGTAGTTTTTTCTCGGATCGGATTCTCAATGGATGTGTTTTCTGGATTCGAATGCTTGTTCTCTTGTGTGCGTGTGAGTTTGAGTAGGCGTACCTCTCAAGTCCGAATATAGTCCATATTACGGTGTAGATAACACTTAGAATACATTTTCATTCCTAAAAATGTTTCATCCTTTTGGTTATTTATTCATTTATTTCTCGTGCTTCCAATCACGAGATTTTGGAACACGGGCGATATTTTCGTTTGTTCCGCAAATCACGGAAGCCAACTCATGTTCCCCCGTCGGATGATCTGAGGACTTCACTGCTTCTCCAACCCTTTGAGGAAGGTGACCAAGTCGAGACGAGATGTGAGATTCGTGGTTGAGACAAGCTGGATCTTAGGATTCTCAGATCCAGTCCCCCTTGGTCGGTTGCCGTAAGTGAAGGGAGAATTGACTACTTCACCAGACCGCGACGTACACGTAGCTGAGGTCGTAGGGGTGGCGTCAGAGTACATTGCGCATGTCTCACCGTCTTCCGACTCCCTGCCTCTGTTGGCCTTTGAAAGGGTCGGATAAGTGGTGAAATCGCTGGTTATCCGACGGCTCGTTTAACACAAGGTCTATGTAGTGCCATCGGCATTATCAGATTCTTCCTATCCACTTACTGTGTTTGATTTTTAATTTAACAACTTTTCCTAGCCTCGCATATAAACTTTCCTTGAATAACAGCTGTCATCTTTACAACAGCAATGTAATCTGATTTTTTTTAAAATTATGATCTGTCAAGTTCTCCGTGTATTTAGAGCTGATCAAAGAGAGGGAACTGAGATTTTTGGAAATTTGAAGTGAGTTCTTTTCCACAGCTATTTCTTGCATGTTATATCATGGAAAGTAGTAAAATAACTTAATGAATAAAAAAAAGCATTCTGAAAGCATTGTGTTTTTCCTAAGCCGTGTTGAACAGATGAGACTAAATTAATGTCCCATTTAATGAAAGAGCCATCCCCTAAGCTCTTTGAGAGAGTGTGGTCAGCCCTTTTCTTTTCCTGGTATTCCGGGTTGCAATCGCTGTGAATCCAATATTGTTGCAGAGCTCCATTCGTTTCCTTTCGTTTGGTATACAATGCGTTGCCCCGCTTCTTACTGCTTCATGAGAATGTTTGACTAGTGGGCGACGGGGCTGACTATTCATGTGGGAGTCTTTATAGAAATACCAAGGGAAGATGAAAGGGTATGTACCGTTTTGAATTCTTTTTTTTTTCTCATACCTAAAGCATGATTCGGGATTAAAGGGGATGAAGAATTGAAACTCGTGCCCGGTTTCTTCCTGAGGGATTTCCTTCCCCCAGATGGACTCGAAAGCTGCTCCAGTTGCAATCCAAGACGCTGTGGTCTGTCTCTGATTTCATGAGGAAATCTGAGACGTGGAGGCAGATTTCGTTGTCATTAGGTTCTCCGATTTCTAGTTTAGTCAGGGCAAACCATCAAAACCTATTTTCCCAAACTGGCGATTCCCATTCCGCATATGAGGAAGTCTTGTTTTCCTTAATGGGGTCAGTTGCCTTTCAAAGAAACTAAAGATGGCGAAAATGTTAAATGTCATAATATGTCAAACTTCAATTAGAGTAGATGAGACAAATTCTGGTTCTGCTTTAAACTCAGTCCATTCAACGGGTTACAAAATTAAACATAACAAGGACTCTAAACGGCCCTTTTCTTAAATACACAATTACATCAATGTCTGGTCTCAAAACGTGAATGACCGGTGTACATTTTCCTCTCGAATAGTCTAGATCCCAAAACCATTGATTCTGAAACGTGGGCGAGGGATGACAGATTTTGTTTTTCTTACCCGAAATGGGGGGGGAACAGTTGTAGAGTCCTGTGACTCATTTTGAGTTCTAAAAGGGTGCCTTCCTCGGAGAAACACGTCTTTCATAATTAAATCTTCATTTTCTCAGTTGGCTAGTTTTTATGCATCAAAATCGACCTCCTTTGTTTGGAGATAGCTGAAATTTGGCATATTGGTCGATGCTCTCCTTTCAGGATGAGCCTATAGTGAATTTATTATTTATTAAATCCTATATATTTTTTAAGAAACAGCTTTAAGAAAAGTTAAAAACGTTTTTGAGTTTTTTAAATTGGATTTCAAACCAAACCTAGCTGTTTTTCAGGTATCAGTTATTATTATTTTTGTTTGGGTGTGTGTCAAATAAAAATGTTGGCTCGCTATTTATGGAGGAAATGAATTGAATGAATTATTTTTCAACTTTGCGGGCTATAAGTTGATAATATTTTGGATTTTGTCTTCCTAAGTAGAGAAGTAAAGGATTTTCTTCGAAATTTTATCTAATACTATTTTTGTGGTGCACCTGACCCCCATGAAGCTGGATCCAGATGTTTCTATTCGCTGAGTGCATTAAGTTGGACACATTTGGCGGCAGGAAGCATAAAAATGAGTTGGGGGGGGGGGAGAGTCAAACGCGCAAGCTTCAATGCGTTTCTTATGGAAACATGCAGATAGAGACTGTTTTTACTATGGAAATTATTATTTTTCTCTGCCAGAGGGATTTCCTCAGGCCAAGAATGTAGTAAGTAATCGATGGTCTGAAGTTTCTACTTGGAGCATCCAGGCGGCCATGATGGCCTGTCATGATGCTACTTTCAGTCTATGCCTTCGCTTTCCATGAGCCTATGAAAATCAAACGTGGTATTTGCTGTCGCAGGATAAATAAATCGAAAAGGGTTTCTGTCGTGAGTTATGGTGAGCCCATGAAGCACAAATGATAGGGAAAAAAACTAGCAGCACTTGAGAGAATACAGAGGTAATGGGAGTCAAAACTTCAAGCAGTTTCCTCATGTTGGGAATTCTATAAGGAACTGGGATATATTAGCATTATCCCACTCATATCATGCACATCACTGAAGCCCATGATTCCATGGAAACCCCTCGCATTGGTGAGTGGCTTTAAGGAAAACCTGCAACTCCTTTGAGAGAGAAGTTTTTATTAACCCTTTCGCTGTTAGTTCGAGTACATACTCGGGTTGCGTGCGCTGCTTGTGTAGTAGTAGCCCGAGTGGAGGTCTACCACTACACAAGGTGGAAGGCATTTTTTTTTTTGCAGAACAGTGAAAGGGTCAAGTTTGATTAAGGATTGAACTACTTATTGCTCACCCCTGAACTCTTTTCACATTCATACCATATTTTGAAAAAAGGGGAGCTTTTAGCTGCCTAGCCAAAGCAAGGCAGCTAAAAGCTCCCCTATTTTCTTTGTCGTGGCGTTGTTATGAAAGGAAATTGGGAGGAGCCCCACGTGAAGACGTTTTGTGCAATTTGTGAATACGTGACTTATTCCACTCTCCTTCTTAAGAGAGACTTCCTCCGATCTTGGGCGGCGCCATACTTGAAACGCGCCCTCTTGTATTAATGTTCCCAGCAAATAATGAAGGAACAGGTAGCAATATCCCAGCACGACGTGGAATCCCTCTCTGCCGATCGATTAGTTATTTATTAACGCCTAAGACCTTTTGCCCTAAGGTACTCGTGGGAAAAAGCTGCTAGCTCCCGGTCAGGCTCTGGACAAGAAGAATCCCTGTTAGCAGAAGAATCTGAAAACATCGCTAGGGAACATGGTATCATTCATATTCGTGCTGTAGACGTTGCAATATCCCCATGTAAGGTGTATATACGAGGAGTGCCCAGTTGAGAAAACCTTTGCGAACCTGCGAACGAGGTTCGCGGGAACGGAAATGTCTTTTCCTGGGGAATGCGACGGGAAGGGATGGGTGAAGAGAGATAGAACAAATATTCATGCAGAAGGTGGGGCAAGGGAAAGTGCAACGACAGGATAAGGGTAGTTAACGAGAATTTAAGTCAAAACATGGAGGAAAAATCTATGCTTTAGATCCTTTCCGTCGTGGAGCGACAGCCGTATTACTAGGGTCGTTCAAGGTCTACCTGGACTTTGTTTATACCAGGCAGAGTAATGCATGTAGGTTAATAATTTTGAGAAGAATTAGTCTTCACAGTATTGTTGACCTACATCCACAATCGCGTGTTTCTTGCTGTAATGCATGTGCTGAAAATCAAGATGGCGGCAGTTGAGGTAACAAAGAAGGAACAGCGAATCATTATGATATTTCTGGCCAACTATATTAAATTATTGAAATTTACAGACGATAGTCTGCACAGTATGGTGATGATTGCCTGTAAGAAGAAACTTCCATCAGTCAAAATGAGATCCTCAACTCGCTTTATGTTCGCGTTATTGAACAAAATGGCTCGTCTTGCAGCATGTGGTTCATTCTGTTCGCTTTCACACCCATCTTTTAATGATACACTAGTCAAATAAGGACGTCCTTCACAGGCAGTCATCACCATACTGTGCAGGCAATTGTCTTTACATTTCAATAAGGTTGATGTTTTCGTTTGTCACAAATTTCATAATGATTCGCTGTTCCACCTTCTTTGTTACCTCTATTGCCGCCATCTTGTTTTCAGCACATGTATTAAAGCAGGAAACACGCGTATCGGTTTACAACAATATGGAAACAAATTCTCCCAAAAATTAATTTACTTACATTACTCTGCCTTATATAAACAAAAGTCCAGGTAGACCTTGAATGACCCTTGTATCTTTTCACTTACCGAACATGATTGGTGCCTCAACCGTGAAGCCTGCTGCGCTATTCATTGAAGGCTAATGAGAACGTGAATTGAACACGAACCCCGCCGTCCTATTTGTAAGTCGTTGAGAGGTCGAGGCTCGATCTAGAGAACTAGGATCACCCGATTCTCAGCTGTCTTCTTGAGTATGCTCTGTGAGGCACGACCGCTTAGTTCACTTGCGTCTCCCTCCCGAGAAATTCCTATTTGTCGCCTCAAGTTCGCGGGATGAAAACATACTTTTCTTACACGGAGTAGACAAGACCATGGGTGGGGAAACAACGGCCCCAGGCCGGATTCGACCCAAGGTATCATTTCGAACGGCCTGCCAGCTGTTGCCCTGCAGCAACCAAATGCGGTCCGCGGTGACAGCTAATTAATGCTCACTACTTTTATTTATTCTTACCTATGCTTACTTATTGCTACAGTGGCCCGCGAAGGCTTTTGTGTACTCGTGAGGCCCGCAAGCTAGAAAGTTTGCCCACCCATGGACTAGACTGAGAACTCCTCGTTTTGCATGACAATGCATCAGTTCACACAGCCAATGCCAATGTTTCAAAGGTCACCTTCCACGATGCTGGCTTCGAACAATTGCCGCACCCACCTTATTCACCCGACCTGGCATGCAATAATTTTTAAGTTTCGACATTTGAAAGAACACCTGCTTAAGAATAGATTTCAAGATGACGCTGCTATGACGGGCGAAGCTGAAGGTTGTCCGGGGGATCGAAAAAGAGTGGTATAGACTGACATAGTGATGCTCAAGAGACGATGGGGGATTGCAGATGGCATTGTTACATTAAGGATGAAAAATCATGGTCAGGCCGAGGAAATATTGGACACCCTGATATATGCCGAACCGGAGGGTTTCATCCCTGCCGATGCGAATCCACGCGGTTTTGAGAAATCGGGCATCGCGCAACTCGTACGTTGCAGTGGTGAAAAGTGGAGAGGACGGCTCTGCTTCTGCATCATTACTACCATTCATTCCGACCCAATTGCAGTTTCCAGGTTCATGCTAAAGGGGAACGAATGGAAGACACCAGTGGGAACAAAGCTGAATTGTTAGACCTAAAGTTTCCAATGAAGGTATATGAAACAAGGGAAATGTAATTTTGTGCAAATATTTTTTATTATCGTGATACTTACTTTTTCTAATATCTTAATTCATTAATTTCGAAGGATGTTAGAAAAAGTCATTTCCAATGATTAACTTCCTTTAAGCTGCATGGAAGAAAAGCAATATACGAGAAATTAATGACGGAACTCGCTTAATTTTTTCCCCACTCTTTACGAACATCCGAATATTCACTTGCGTCAGTGATGAATGAAAAATGGGGCTTTAGAAAACGGGGGGTCTACCATGTCACTCTCAAGTGCCTGCTACTTGGGCATGCGAATCTCTTAGTGAGTCAATGCCCCTGTCTCATGGATTAAGCGGATAGCGTTTAGTTGAAAGAGCCTCGAAATAGCTGGGTTATTTTTCGTCATGAAGATGCTAACTCATGAGTTGAAAGGGATGACTCACTTCGAAAAGTCATTTTCTTTCCCATTGACCCAGTCTAAAGCAGAAATATCTAGAAAATATTTGCGTTTGAGGAGAAAGGAATAACTTTACAGTTTAGACTCGAATTAGGTCGCTTGTACCGATTGGGAAAAGTCATCATCGTTACCTCCTAACGGCGATTGCTTAACTGCGTTGGGTGAAGCGAATTAAGCAGTCGATAGTCTGATTGAAAATTTTTTCCCAGTAATTACTGTTGGAAACTGTGAATGGGTTCCCTACACATCCACGTGAAAAGTTAAAAAATTCTTCCATCTCATGTTGCTGATCTCCAAAAGTAGGCCATCCAGATCGGGACCTCCAGCGGTTCGGTCTGAGGATGATTAAATGAGGCAGATTGAGGAAGCCTAAATGGATTAGGCGAGCGTGGAGAGGCGCTTGCTTCCTTCGGCAGTTGGGGAAGTGACGCCTGAGACATTAGGCAGATTGGGAATGGCTCGTTGATTAGGCGGTGTGGGTGGAACGGGAAGATCCTTATCGACAAAGGACGTTATACCGACGGCTATGCACGAATATCCGTAGTGTTCCTTCGAGAGATGGGAGAGAGAATGTGATTGATCGAATCTCTGTTCTGATTCCCTTGAGAACTTTCCACTCCCTCTGTGAGGGAGTGGTGTGCAGGAAAGGCAGGTCAATCAGCCTACATTTTTATTTTTAACCAAGACTTAGTGTGTTGCAGTAATGCCTCTAAATGCCACTGATGCCTCTTTGGAATAGAAAGTAGGTACTGGTTCCATTGCTACCTGCTACGAAGTAAATCTTTACCATTGAAATTATTATATGTATTAATAATTAATTACTGTTATGTGTTACAAAGTGTGTGCATGTGCCTACAGCTTGAGTAATCTATTATCACT